>JABUQX010035762.1:55000-68808 GCA_015478945.1 Trachelipus rathkii | reverse complement strand
ATGAGAGATATAGATCTAAGGTTTAAAGTGTTCAGATGGACAATCTTAGGGGAGTGTTAGGTGTGAGAAGAGTGGATAAAATGAGGAATGAACGCATTAGGGAGTTGTGCGGTGTGAAGTAAGGAGTAAATGAGAAAATAAACGAGAGTACATTGAAATGGTTTGGTCATATGGAAAGGATAGATGATAATCGGGTGGTTAAGCGGATGTATAGTGGGGAGTGTGCTGGTAATCGACCGGCTGGGAGACCGAAGAAAAAGTGGATTGAGCCAGTAAAGGAATCCCTGGAGGAGAGAAATGTGAGTTTGGCAGAGACGAGAAGAAAGGTGCATACTAACAGTGATTGGCAAGGTTTTGTGAGGGAGTATGGTTGTGGGTCTTTCCCAGGGGAAAAACTCTATGTTGACGAGATCTTCCACAGTGAGGGTCCGCACAGTCTCGTGAAGCCCTAGGGTTACGTTTTCTGATAGCGACTAGTTTTCACTTAAGGGTATAAAGGGGACGGTAAGGGGGGCGGGCTTTCTTTTCGATTTGCATCATGTCATGTTCTTCATTTACTTTTATGTTTCTAATGTATGCTACGCATCTCACCCACAATCTGGGGAATGGAGGTAGATGATAATATATATAATATATATATATAATTTATATGGCTATATATTATTATTAGATAGATATGATATATTTAGAGAGGAGTATATGTTGAGGAAAGATAGTTATTTGAAAGGTGCATACATATATATATAGTAAGCAAATTTGTATGAAACTCGGTACCTGGCAACGGTTAAAAGTTTGGTTGGTTTTTAATTTCGCGTCTCTCGCTCTCTCTCTTTCATATATATTTATATGCAATCGACGATATTTTTATCATATAAATTAAGTAGATAGGGGCAATGCTCAGCCTACGACTATCCAGATCATAGTGACTGAACGAATAAATGTGAAGCAACACATCCTCAATACTGTCCCTTTACATTTAGACTGTTACCTAATAATATTACTTGATTTCTGATCTTCTTTGAAAGCATTGAATATCATATATATATATAGTAGAGAAAGTTATATTGACACAGTGATTATTACATATATATTATTATTATTATTACATATTATTATTGTTATTAATATTGGTTATTATTATTGCTATTATTATTATTATATTATTATTATTATTATTATTATTATAGGTATATATATATTATATATATGTTATTATTAATTATATTATATATTATTATAAATATTACATATATATATAGTATATATACATATATATATATATATATTATTATTATTATATTAATATATTGTTATATATATATATATTATATATATATATATATATGTTACAGCAGCATATATATATATATATATATATATATATATATATATGGTCAGATTTTAATGTGCTCACAGTATGTAGTTAGAGAACGGCAGGTCCTCCTATAGTAAAACAAATTATATATTTGGAATCAGTTGAACGGATGGGATTTAACTTTTTTTTTTTTTTTTTTTTTTTTTTTTTTTTTGAAGTAAAAATTTTTATTTTTTTGAATCAAAGGGAATCTAGGGTAAACCGGAAAGATGGCAGGAGTCGGGGTCTCTCGGCCTCCGGTGGACGACGGGGACTAACTCTTCTCCGGGGATGGCCCTGAACCCCTGCTCTTGGGTCTTTGTGTCGTGGGGTTCCTCCGACCATCCCCTCCGGGGTACGAAACGTCCCCCCTCTGTCCCCAGGCTGTGTCTGCTCGAGCCCCCCAAATTTGGTGAAATAATTGTTTTTTTGGAAAATTTTAAGTTTTTTCTAGGGGGCCTTTGGTTTCAGACGTTGGGGACAGAGGTGGGGACGTGCTCATACCCCGGAGTGGGTCGTGGAGAACCCCCTGCTATGACACCCAAAGACCAAAGAGTGGGGTTCCGAGATCCCCGTGTGGGATTAGTCCCCACAAGGTCCATCACTTCCAGTGCTGAGAGACCTCTGACACCTGCTATCTTTGGTGGTTTACCCTTGGTATTCTTTAGTTAAAAATTTTTAATGTTTCAAAAAATAAAAAAAAAAAAAAATTTACTTTACTTCAAAAAAAAAAAAAAAATATATATATATAATTTGTTTTACTGTAGGATCTGCCGTTCTCTACCTACATACTGTGAGCATTAAAAAAATCTGACCATCTATATATACATGCACACACTGCAAAGACATTTTAATAACTGCAAAATAACACGTAAAAAGACCTAATTATAAACAAAAGCCTCACGCTATTCATAGCCTAGCTAAGTAAAATAGGTGTCAAAAGTTTATAAAAAATTACGAAAAATATTATTGCCTGCGTATCTAGGATTTGGCCCATTATTATAATTATTATTATTATTATTATTATTATTATTATTATTATTATTATTATTATTATTATTATTATTATTATTATTATTATTATTATTATTATTATTATTATTGTAATTAAATATTTAAAATTAGTAAGCAAAATAATGCCTAATACAAATGCCTTTTTTTCCAAAAAAATCGAACTCAAAATTGCAAATTATTTCGTACGATTTCACGGGAACTTCGCAAAATTAAAAACTCGTCAAACTTACGTCTTTAGCAACAGTAAAGCTTGTATAAATTGCATATATATATATATAGAGCAGCATATATATATATATATATATAAGAAATATATATATATATGGTTATTGCTATATATTATTATTATTATTATTATTATTACATATTATTATTATTATTATTATTAACATATAATATATATATTATTATTAGTTATTATATATATTATTATTATACATATAGTATATATATATATAAGATAGGTTAAGTTATTTTTTATATGTATTATATATATATATATATATATATATATATTATATATATATATATATATAATCTAGTTCCGTCCACTCAAGCCTTATTAAGTTATTAGTTAAGTTGTTATTATTAAGTTATATATATATATACATATATATATATAAAGATAGTTAGCATATAGTATATATATATATTATTATAAATATATATATATATTATAGTTCTGTCCACATATATATATATATATATATATATATATATATATATATATATATATAAGAAACTATGTTTGTGCTAAATAATTGATATAAGAAGAAATTTAGGAAAGATGTGCTAAATAATTGATCAAACAATAAGTTTAAAATTTGACTGCAGCAAGCATTGATGTAATTGTACAAATTTTAAATAAATTGTGTAAATTAGAGAGAGAGAGAGAGAGAGAGAGAGAGAGAGAGAGAGAGAGAGAGAGAGAGAGAGAGAGAGAGAGAGAGAGAGAGAGAAAGTAATATTATTTGATAGAATTATATTAAAAATAGATATAATTTTGTAATGTATTTTTACTATTTTAAATTTTTAATAGGTAATGTCTCCGAAAAGTAGCTTCACAAAATTTATAGCCTTTCTCTTGAAATTTAAATAAAAATTTACATAACGTTGCTTCACAATAATTTTACACATAGCCTATAAACAAAAAAAGGCTTTGTAACCTCTAAAATGTTGCTTCACAATAATTTTTCCGCGTAGTCTATAAAAAAAAAAGAAGTCTTCTTAGCCTCTAAAAATGCTTGAAAACTTCGTGTGAAAATGCTTGGAAGCTCGCCTTGGTTTTAAACAAAGAATGCTTGCTAGAGTCGCTTGACCTAATTAATGAGTTTAATATCTCCATTCAAGAATATAATCTTCAAGGGTAATGAGATAAGGAGTTCGGCCTTGAGGTCACTCATTAATAAAAATACTGGGCATCGTCCTACCAAGGAAAAGCTTCTTGCTTTGTCATGCCCATAAGAATAAGTGTTGTATTATATATTAGAGGAAGGATTATTTCAGTAAAATATTATTATTATTATTATTATTATTATTATTATTATTATTATTATATTATTATATTATTATTATTATTATTATTATTATTATTATTATTATTATTATTATTATTATTATTATTATTTATTATTATTATTATTATTATTATTATTATTATTATTATTATTATTATTATTATTATTATTATTATTATTATTATTATTATTATATATTATATGGTATTACCTATAGATATATATATATATATATATATATATATATATATATATATATATATATATATATATATATATATATATATATATATATATATATATATTATATATATATATATATATATATATATATATATATATATAACTCCTTTGTAAATAACTAAAGAAATATCTAATACATAATAATATATATAATAAATCTGCAGTAGGAGTGCGTGGACAAAGGTGGAGAAGAGCATGGTACACCTCTTGATGGGGGATTTCAATACGAGAGTGTGATAAAACAGAAGTAAGTGGAAAAGATATTGAGACCACATGGAAAAGGATGAAAGAAGTGTTGAGGGATAATTGCTGATTGATTTATGTATGAGAAAGGCTTTTAAGATCATGAATAGCTTTTTATCAACATAGAGTGTTTGATAAATTCACAAAAGCATAGGTGGAATAAGAACATCGAAGTCGTTTGTAAAAAAATCCACTATAGATTACTTCATTGTGTCAGATTATTGAGTGGTGGAGGGCTTAGGATCCTGTAGGGAGTCAGTCTGAATTACCATTATAGATTGGTTGTGGCAAGTGTGTGGGTGGAGAGAATAAATGAGAAACTGGAGAGTTGCAGGATATAAAGGAAGTTGCACAAGAGACTTTCGGATGTTGATGAATTGGAGGTGTTAGGAGAAGGCATACTTTCTGGTGGAATGAAGAAGTGAAGAGAGTAGAGGAAGTAATAATAAATGAGAGGAAAAATAGAATAGAGATGGCCACACTATGTCTTTTCAAGAACAGAGCAGAAATAGTGAAAAGGGATATCAAAAGGTTGGTGCCTACAGGTATGACAGAGGTGTTGAGTGAGGATGTCATGGAGGGAAAAAAGAAGATTTTTGGATTCGCTAAGACGTATCTTAATTCAAGGAAGAAACTTTACAATGTAAAAGCAGGGAGAGGCAGGTTCTTGCAACACCAGAAGAAATGACTGGAAGATGGACATAATATTTCAGAGACCTCTAAAATGTAAAAGAGGGAGGGATAGAGAGTGACTCTGAAGGAAAGGAGATAGAGGAGGAGGAGGATGAGGAGTATGGGAAGGCTCCTGAGGAGAATGAAAATGGAAATCCCCTGGGGAGGATGGAGTAGAGTGGGTGGCGGCTGAGCTGATTAGGGAGGGTAGAGAGAGAGAGAGAGAGAGAGAGAGAGAGAGAGAGAGAGAGAGAGAGAGAGAGAGAGAGAGAGAGAGAGAGAGAGATGATGAACGGGACAGTTTTTGGGCGGTTAAATAAATGCTAGATAGGAGTAGTTTCGAAGTGGGTAAGACAACAGAACACCAACTCAAAGACTTTATACTCCACTCAAGGCTAGTCTGTTAAGTATTTGCTGATTTTGGTGACTGATCTATTTATTGCGTTGGATACTGTCTTAAAAACACATCTTTTAGTATTTTTTAAGACCCTAGTTTCGCATGTTTAATATCGATTAGTATTATTAATAATATATGACACATGAGTTTGCTCACTTAGAACAGATCTGTTTCTAAGCAGCAAACATCATAGTTGCTACAAGTTTGTGAAATTAGGTTTTTGAATAATTTCTCCAATTCACTGTGATCGAAGAGATCACCGTCTTAGAACGGATACGCTTTAAGCGGTGAACATCAAAGCTAAGTTCAACGCCAGAATTCTTTTTAAGATGTATTTTTAACATTTTCCAAATGATTTCAATAGTTCTAGTTTGATTTTACCATATCTAGGTCACTACTAATTCTAGTGTTTTAATAAAGTAAAAATCGAGTTGAATTGAAGTTCAAAAACCAATTCCTTAAAATGTATATCTAACTTTTTCTTGAATGAATTGATGTTGTCGCTGTTTTCTATATCATATAAGAAAATTATTAACAGTTACATTTCAGTACGGAAATAAATTCTTTGTTATATTGGTTTGAAATCGTTTATGAGAAAGTTTATGTCCATTATTTGGTTTTTCCTTCCTTAAAATCGTATCAAAATAATTGCTTGTAATCGATATTGTCAAATTTATTTAGTATTTTGAAAATTATTAATTTCCTTCTCAATCTTCTGGTCTCTAAATAATGGATATCTAATTCACGTAATCGTTGCTCGTATGACCTACCTCTCAATTCCGATATCAGTTTGGTTGCCAATTCTTTAAATTCATTCAATTTTTTCTCTGTCTTTTTTGAGGTATGGACTCAAATATATTCTAGATGAGGTCTAACTAACGTTTTATAGAGAGGTACTATTACATTTTTATATTTATATTCGAAGTCTGCAATAAAACCTAGAGCTTTATTAGCTTTCTTCAGCACATTGTCTCGCAAACTTTATGTAATCTATATTGTTCCTACCCCAAAATGTATAACCTTACATTTATCAGTATTAAATTTCACATGTTTTTGACCAATTTACAATCTTATTCAAATCTATTTGGAGTAATTGGTAATCTTTCTCACAATTTATACGTTTTCCAAATTTAGTATCATCCACAAACTTAAAACATTATTATTATCTGTCATAGTTATTATTAAGAGTTATATATATATATATAAAGAGTTATTATTATACTATATATATTATATATATTAGTTATATTATATATTATTATATATATATATATATATATATATATATATTATTATATATGTATATATATTATTATTATATATATATATATATATATATATATTATATTATACATAGTTGAAGAATAGTAGTTATAGAAGATATGTTGTTATATATATATTATTATTATATATATATATATATATATATATATATATATATATATATATATATATATATATAAATATATATATATATATATATATATATATATATATATATATAAGAAACGGTATTGGACCCAGGACAGATCCTTGGGGTTCACCACTTATAACATTACCCCATTCTGAACACTCACCATTGATAACGACTCGTTGTTCTCGATCCACTAACCAAATTTTTAATTCAATTTAAAAGTTTTCCTCGAATACCGTAAGCTCTAAGCTTTTCCAACAATCTATTATGAGGGACGGTTTCACATGCCCTTTGAAAGTCTAAGGAAATGACATCAAAAGATGTTATAGTTATCTACATCGTTAATATATGAGAGAATACTGGAAAATGGTTAATAGAGGTAATAGAGCCTCAATTAGGAGAACAATATGGGATATAGGAAAGGTGAAGGCAAAACAGACCTTATGTTTGCATTAATAATGGCGGTTGAGAAGATCTAGAAGTATAATAAGAAAACGAACATATCCTTCATAAATCTATAGAAAACATTCGACACTGCGCCCAAAGCTAGATTGTGAAGGATTCTGAAGTAGGAGTATGGAGTGGGAATAGGTTAATCAAAACATTAAAAAGTATGTATATAGTATGTCAATAGATAAGAGGAGGATGTAAAGAAGATGAATAGTTTGAAGTAAAAACTGGTGTAAGACAGGGCAGTGTTTTACTCCATTACTTTTCGTAGCCTCCTTAGATAATATGATTAGGAAGAAGGTTAAAGTAGAAGTTTTGGACCTTGATGGACCTCACTTGTTGGAGTGTGGAGGAAGGAGTGGTGAGGAGACCTGTGTTGGATTTCGCGAAATGTTTAAAGATGAGGGGCTGAACAGGAACGTAGAGAAGAAGTTATTATGAGAGTAGGTAGAGAGTATAATGAAGATATTAAGATAGTTGTTGATGGTGAGGGAGTGCAAAATATGGAGCAGTTTAAGTACTTGGGAGGAGTTTTACGAAAAGTGGAGGATGTGGGAGTGAGATAGAGGAGATAATAGAAAAATATAGAAGAATGGTTAGAGCATTATACTCCATGATTAATAACCAATTTAAAGATATAAAGGTGAAAAATGTTATCTTCAACAGAATATTGATATCCATACTAACGTATGGAGCCGAAACAAGGAGTGTCACAGCTAGGGAGGAGAAAAAAAAGTGAGAGTAGCAGAAACGAAGGTGTTGAGAATGATGATAGGTAAAGCACAAAGGGAAAGAGTAAGGAACGAGTTTATGAGAATGAAAAGGTGGGAGTAATATTGATGTTAAATGAGGTAGACTAGGCAAGGTTGAGATGATGGGTGCACGTGTTGAGAATGGTGGAGAACAAGGTGGCGAGTAGGAGGTGGAGATGGAGCGTCGAAGGAGTGGGACCGAGGAGAGAGTCCGAGAAAAAGATGGAAAGATTGTGTGGAGAAGTCTTTTAAGATGACACGAATTCCCTTAGTCGACTCGCGAACTGGAGGAGAGTGGAGTTAGTTATTCAAGATTGAACTTTGTGGAAGATGTTGGCGCTGCTGACAGGCCTTTAGGAAGAAGTAAGAATATATAATATTATATAATAGCAATGATTAGTAAATATAAAATTTGGCGAAGTAACTTTTCAGGAACTTTACAAGAAATATCGAGGTCTTGTAACAACAATTTTTACAGCGGAACTCAAAGAACCGGACTATTCATACCAAAACTGATAAGATAATGTACGGGGTGGACGGGAATCATACCAGATATTACTGGTGTCATGCCAGAAATAACTGATCAAACCTCCTTGATCCTTCCTGCCAGGTCTCTTGCCAGAAATAACTGATCAAACCTCCTTGATTCTTCATGCCATGCTAGGTTGAAACCTAAATAAATTATTATCAGTAACTTGCTACGTTGCCAACAAAATATGAAGTTCTCAGGGTTAGTAAATAAGTAATAAAAGTTCTGCCATTACTCGTCTATCGAGATGAGATGCGACAGATTTTTTAAAATGATTTTCTGAAAGTTATTTTTTGCGATAAAAAACAAAAAAGCGAAATTTTTTCATATATATATATATATATATGATATATATATAATATATATATATATATATATAATATATATATAATATAATAGTATATATATAATAGAATATTTTTATATATAATATAATATATATATATATATATATATATTTATTATTGTGTATGGGTGTGTGTATGCGACTATTCATGACCTATGGTAAGAGGGAAGTTTTATCTAAGTTGCTATTTTAGGAATATTATTCCAACTACACAGGAAGTACTATTCAGAAGTAGATACTTTAATATTATTATTATTATTATTATTATTATTATTATTATTATTATTATTATTATTATTATTATTATTATTATTATTATTATTATTATTATTATTATTATGTTTATTTTATTGGAAAAAAATCGGCAACATTGGACAATTTTCCATAAATATTTAGTTGAAAAATATTGCAAATATTTTTAGAAGGATAACCGGTAACCGTATCCTGACCAGGAGTTTTATTCGGAACCGGGGTCAGTAAGGTGGCTGGGACCGGTGTCTCCGGCAAAAATTTTACCGGTTCGTAAACCCAAATTTTAGTATTGGTTAAGTATTTCGTATAATTCTAGTCGTCGCCACTGCGACAAAGTTTCATATTCTAATATCATTTAAATTTTGATGGAATATATATATATATAGATATTATAATTATATATATACCTATATATATATATTAAAATATATGTTATATATATATATATATATAGTATATTTATATTATATAATATATATATATATATGATGTGTGTGTATGTGTGTGCATATCCAGTGCCGTGTGTGTAGGTGTTCCCATGCTGTGTGTGTGTGTGTGTGTGTGTGTGTGTGTGTGTGTGGAGAGAAGGATTATTATGGGTGTACAAACAATCACAATGTTTGCAGTCTTTCTCTCATTACATAGAGACACCATTAAGTCTTTAAAATTATAGATAACTTTATATAACTTCTTTAATAAGTTTACTAATACCCACTTAAATACCCTAATGCCCATTTGGTATTTGTTTTTAAAATTCATATATTGAGTCTTATCCCATTTATAATATTCCATATTCTGCTGATGACCTGTGTCTGATACCCCGTACCCCATTTTGAGGGAGACAAATGGGGAAGGAGTAGGGGTAGGGGGTAGGGGTATTTGTTTGGGTATCGTAAGGTTCAATGGCTGTCATTTTAGTCATTATGTCTGTTGTTCCAGACATGATATGTATTAACCTAGACGTTATGTCTGCTATTAAATAAAATTTTGAAATAAAAAAAAAAAAAAATTTTTTTTATCATTTTATTGAAAGTAAAGTACAATGAACTTATATATATATATATATATATATATATATATATATATATATATATATATATATATATATATAAAGTATATATATATATATATATATATATATATATATATTATATATATATATATATATATATATATATATATATATATATATATTATATATATATATATATTTATTTTTATAATATATATATTATATATATATATAGTATTGACAATATATAGTATATATATTATATATATACTATAATATATTTAATATAATATTATAATATATATATATAATAAATATATTATATTATATAATATATATATATATATATATTAGCAATTTGAAAACTCAGAAGTCAGGTTCTTCATACACAATAGTCGCTAATGTACAAATGACCCAAAGTATTTTTATTATTATTATTATTATTATTATTAATTAATTCATTATTATTATTATTATTTATTATTATTATTATTATTATTATATTATTATTTAAAGATTTATTTAAAAACCTGGATAGGTAATTAAAATATTAATATTGCTTTGATTAATAATTTCGATTTTAAATTTTAAGTGTTCATTTTAAAAGTGTTGAAAACTTGAAATCATATGCGTAACTAGTTGGGTGCTGGGGGGGGGGGAGGGTAAAACCCACCCCAGATTGTAACTGCTCCCTCCTCTTTGAGAAATTAATCCCTTAGTCACATCAATCAACTCTACATAACGGCCGTATACTGAAATTCTCAGACCAATGGGGTTTTTCCCCCCCTCCCCCCCCCCCCAGATAAATTTCTATGTTACCCCAATGGTTAAAACGTTTCATTCAGATCTTTTTATATTTCGTCATCTGCTTCTAAATGGTAACCTAGCAACGATGCATGCAGTAGTTCTCTCTCTCTCTCTCTCTCTCTCTCTCTCTCTCTCTCTTCTCTCATCTCTCTCTCTTCTCTTCTCTCTCTCTCTCTCTCCTCAGAAGTCACTTAGAGCAGACGGTTCCCAAACTATATTATATATATATATTATTAGTATACCATATTATATATATATATATACTACTACTACGTACCTATATATATATATATATTATATAGTACTAGAACTATCATCACTATATACTATATACTACTATATATATCTATACTATCTTATACTATATACATACTAATATATCTATATAACACTATACTATAGATAATACTTAAATATATCACCCTAAGAACCTAACTAATATCGCAAACATCAACCCTAAATACTTCATATCCGATCTACTACCATACACCTATACTCACACATATACTTATAATAATAAAACTATCATATTGCATATTAATACATCCTTCGTCTGAGCGAAAAATTTTACTAATAAAATTCAATATTAATTAGTAAAATTCAAAAGTATACTACTAACATACCTATATATATTATATAATATCAATAACTATTAATTATATACCATATATAAATATACATACGACTAACTAACTAACTATATACATATATATATACTATCTATATACCCAATATATATATATAATAATATTTATATATAAATACACATATTATATATCTATAGACTATATACTATAATACTTATAACTAAACTAAAACTAATATAGCTAATACTATATAATACCAAATCATAAATACTACACTCATACTCATACCTATAATACCTACTACATATATATTGGTGAAAACCATGCACAGAATACCTATTATCTATAATTATATTACAACAGCACCGCAACTTAATACTCAGAAGCCAGTTTGTCTCCAATAAGCTCGTCTAATGTCAGTGGTGAATTTTTTCTAAGTACCTAAAGATGACATTTATACGCCTTGCTTTTGATGTATGTAATGCATGATATCACGCAAACCTATAAAACTATGCGATTAATTACAACATGTTTAAATTGATCTTGTAGACCTACTAAAAATTGCAGCTAGCATAAACTAGGTACATTTGCCAACTACTCTACGCACAACGACAAATTGCCGCCATCAAATTATAAATTCACTGCTCACAAATTAGTGACCACAATCGTCGGTTCCACTAAATATACGGTCTCACTAAAATTAATTACGGATGTCACAATTATTCAAAGGCACACTAACTATATAGATGATGACACATTTCGCGCCCACTAACGACTAGCCTACTCATCACTAACTCTCCATGTAACACGACTAATACATTTAATATATATTCATAAATACCGAACTATCCAACCTATCATAGCTACAATATCAGTAATACATAATACTAACCCTGCCTATATTAGAGCTAAGTCGCATACACCCATACTACCAAGTCTACTACGACATTACTATAATCATAATCGTTAGGACCGTACTGAGGCGGCTCCAATACATCCATAATAGACGTTAAGGTCCCTCACTTGGCAGACTATCCATTAGGATCTATTTTAAGGTTAGGCATACTATGGGGCCTTCACATCAAATCCACTAGTTATACAAGATCATCAGCATAGGACATAACAGGTTGTTACGGAGACCACAGACTTATACTAATATATACTACCATAATAACTACTATATACTACGTATCGACAAACATACCTACACACTTATCGTATACATATACTACCAGATATAATACAGACCATAGCCTATTTATACTACAAATATATAATAATATCAGACTTCATGATCGCAAATACTTCAATACTCGATTAGTATCGATATGTATCCGATACTATCGAAACCGTCAAAAGCTCAGACGACCAACGGTTTCCAATTTTACCATATACTACTAGTAATATATAATATATACCTTTTTTTATACGATACATTATACTATATACTATACAATCATATACCTTCTTGATAATACTATAATAAACTAATATAATATAAATTAGAATCAAATATACAATAGTAATAAACAATACCTAACATACACTAAATAAACACTAAACTATATACTACCTATATATATATTATCATCGCAAAAACTCTATACTACTTCATACTAATAAGTATCAATTACTACAAATAAACTATTCACATATATAAGTCTGTTATCGCTCATCGCATCCATATATAACTAGTCACCTATACTATATAACTCATCATAATATAATAATCTACTATATATACTAACATCACTATACATAAATCATAACTTAATCAACAACTATCCTGATTAAATACTCATGCATACCTAATATGACTTAATATACCTATAACTATATCGATTCAGCCCATGGATCAACAACACATCTTCCTAAAAGTGACTAAAGTCAAATAAAACTGTAATTTAAAATTTTTCCTAAAAATAATTAAAAAACAAACGTACCAAAATAATTGATATCTTTATTTTTATAGGGAGGGGTCTTTCAACACCTAATAAGCGTTAACAAAAAATGCGGACAGTTTCATTATCAGTTTAAATTGTTATTTAAGACTATTGCAATTATGAATGTAACAAGTCAAATGTCTCATTTTTTTTAAATTGAACAATATCACACATAGCCAATGGCAATATTTATGACTTAGTTCTACGCTAACAGTATCCACGGCATGCAAATAATGAAATGCAGACGACGCCTACTGACTATGCGACTTATTTTTT
>JABUQX010035762.1:45000-47500 GCA_015478945.1 Trachelipus rathkii | reverse complement strand
GCACCGCACCGCACCGCACCGCACTGGTGAGTCGGGCAACCCTAGGTGATTGGCCGTTGTTTGTACCAATAAGATAGTCAGATCCTGCCATAAGAAAATCACTGATAATATTTTAAGAATATTTTAAATATTTTAAAAAAATTCATTAGTTGTAGAAAGAAATATTAATTAATATTTTAAAAAAATTCATTAGTTGTAGAAAGAAATATTAATTATTATTATTATTATTATTATTATTATTATTATTATTATTATTATTATTATTATTATTATTATTATTATTATTATTATTATTATTATTGTTGTTGATTGTTTTTATGTTTTTCTCGTAGTATGTGGTGTGCTGTGGTGAAGAAGATGGAGAAGATGAAGATGAAGATGTTGTCCTTTCCTTGGAATGGTAGTGCGCAGATGAAGATTGGCTGATCTAGAAGTACAGGGGAATGTCTGCAGTTACTTAGCAGTAGTGTTTTTTGTGACTTATCATCTGGTGGTGAACACGTGTGTGTTCATTGCTTTTGTTCCCTTACCTTTTATTTTTTTTTATTCCCTTAAAGTTATTTTCATATATTTAATTTTTGTTACAGTAAAGTCAAGTCCTATATGTGAACTGAACTCTTGTGCTTATTTGTGTCATTGGTTGCGGGTATAACGTAAAGGTAAATGTAAATGTGGTCTCCTCCCTCTGTAACACTACTAATTTACCAACTTGTAAATTCAGGTCAAGGTGCGCACCGGAAGTCTGGAGTGTAGTATTAGGTATTGAAGTGAGTTTACAGGGTGTGGTGGCGGCTTAGGTATTGGTTACCCGTAAATAAAGTCAAGTCAAGTCATTGATTTCTTGTAAATATATAAAACGCAAAACAATAGGTACGTTTTTGGTACTTAAAGCAAGAAGTATTGTTTATTTTCTACATTGCATCTTTAAGTGCTATTTTAGCTTCCTGAAGTCACATGGACAGAACATAAGGGTGAGTTGATAGTGTGTGTGTTTTACATTGTTTTTGTTACCATTGGGTTAAATCTCAATTATTATTATTATTATTATTATTATTATTATTATTATTATTATTATTATTATTATTATTATTATTATTATTATTATTATTATTATTATTATTATTATTATTATTATTATTATTATTATTATTATTATTATTATTCATAATATTTTATTAAGAGTACTTTGCTTCACAATATAAATTATAATTGCTTCATGCCGTCGTAACACAAAAACGGTCGATGCTAGAGAAAAACTAAAAACATATTTGGAATCTGCATAAAAACCTGAATAAAAAACAATAAAAAAATCACAAGAAACAAAAAAATTTTTTTTTATTTGTAACATTGTGTTATTTTCCAACTCTTGCAATCCAACGTTCTTAAATAGAGTTTCTAGCTTCATCTCAACTCTCAAACACTCTTTTTCTATTTTTATTAACCATCTGGCACTTCAATTTGAAATTTTCTTTCAACTAATATCATGAATAAATTATTTGAATTATATTTATACTCTATCTAGTTTTTTTAATTATGATATTCATAGCTGTATACTTATTTTTCTTTAATGTTCTATTTTTCAGAGATGTAATAAAAAATATTTTTACGTCTAAACTCTCTGAAGCTCTTTAGTATTATATATTTTACTGTTAAACTTACCAGATGCACAATCGCATGTTCATAATCAACTTTCACTCAAACAACAAGCACGCACGCATTTATAATACTATACTATATAATATATATAGATACTATACTATATATATATATATATAGATATCTATATATATATATATATAAATATATTATACTACTATATATATAATATACTATTATATAATATATATAATATAATAATAATATATATATATATATATCCCTAATTTTAAGTATAATACTAATATAAAATCCTGAAAACAGTATGTAAATAATTAGCTATATATATTATATATATTATATATAATAAGTATATATATATATATGATTATATATATATATATTATTATTATATATATTTTATATAATATATATATATATAATATCCTAAGTTCTCATTTCTGTCTATCTGAGTAAAACTAAGGAAAGACGAATGTACTACCTGATCCCGATGGCATCCCTCCGTGGTTCTGATAACACTGTGTACTTCCGAGCTTTGGACCCTTGCCGTGTTACAACCTCGATACGTCTAATCTTGCCTATCAACTTCTACTTTTCCTCTATGCTATAAGTAAGATCTCATTCAACTTATACCGAAAAAGTGTGTGTCCCCTCATAACCCCTCTCAATATTGTTTCAATCACCTTTAACCTTGGTTTACCAAAACTCCAAGATTTAACCAAGCTTTGGAAAATCAATTCTAATTCTTTTAATCTTATTTCTGATACCCAGTATGGCTTTCGTATGAAGCGCCCTACTGGTTTTGTACTTGGTTTATCTTTCATTCACACAGTCCCGTCTTTAGTTTGGTTTTCCCTCCTTTCGGATTTCATTGAATAAATTT
>JABUQX010035762.1:32500-42500 GCA_015478945.1 Trachelipus rathkii | reverse complement strand
CTATCTTGTTCTTTGCTTGTCACGGTTATTACTATCTTATATTCGTCGCTTTGCTGATGTGTGATTTCTTTTCTGTCATCATTTGTTGTCTCTTTTGCTCTCCTTCTGGCTCTAATGTTTCGGTTTTGTCCTTTTATCTGTCATCTGGCGGTCATCCTTTCTCGTTCTTTGGGTTTTTCTGCGGTTTTTGTTGTTTGTGTCTTGTTTATCTTGCTTTGTCTGTTTTGTCAGTCTTTTGCCTATTTGTTCATTCTTCTGTAGTATTTTTTTACATAAAAAGCTGGATATATTCCTCTAATTTATGCAGAGTAATTTATATATTTTTAACATTTGAATTTAATTTGAATAAACCTATTATATATATATTACGTATATTTATTTATATATATTAGTATATTATATATTATAACTATTAAGTTATTATATTTATATATATTATATTATATATATATTATATCCTACTGGGTAGTATTTAGGTTTTCCTTTACTCTTCTATTATGTATTATTAAAGTATTTTCAAGTATATTTGTTCAGCATATTTTTAATATTCATCTTTATATATTTTTCACGTATTATAAGCCAATGAACTATTTCAAAATTATCTAAATGTCATTTTACCATAGTAATAAGATTACCAAGGTACTTTTGTTTTTTGTATTACTATATAGTCCTTATTGTAATATTTTACTATTTATGGATGTTGTATTTATACTATATAATATATTTATATAATTATATTATACTTATTCTACTTATATTATTATATATCTGTATATACTTTTATATATAATATTATATCTATATATATTTATAATATATATTTTATAATTTATTATATATTTTAGCTCTATTAATATAGTATATATCATTTAAGCTTTATTATTATATATTATTTTTTATACTTACTATAATATTTTATCTTTTATTCATTCTCTTCTTTCTTATTTATTTATTCTTATATATTATTTATTTATTTTTTTATTACTTTTATTATCTTATCTTTATTATATAGTTGGTATTTCTATATTGTGTTTACTATATATTAAGTTATCCCATATATTATGGAAGCGGCAACTTCTCGCTAGGTATTTGTTACTATCGCTTAGTAATCCGTGCAGTGGATTAGATCGATTACACCCTGTTACCCTATAACCTAGCTACTCATTTCGCGCTACCGTTTGTCGTCACGGTCTGTCTGTCGCTCGCGTATTAAGGACTGTTGAAAAATTTCCTTTTCCTTTAGCTGTCGCATTAACCTTCGAATTTTGTAGTTTTTCCTTGTACAGCATTTTGCTTCTCTTTTTTTTCGGAGCATTCTTTTTAAAATATGTTTTTTTTTAATTCTTAATGCTCAATCAACATGTTCATTATTATTATGTATTTATTATTATTTGATATATTATGTATTATTATGATTATTGTTATGTTATTAGTATTATTATTCATCTTATTCTATTATTCCTTGTCTTCGGTAATTTCAAAGTCGTAACTTTATTCTTTTTTCTTCAAATCTATTATTATTATTTCAATGTTCATTTCCGCCGATGGTTAAACCTCCTGAAGATACTTAGTTGAAATATTGCCAGAAACGAAAATAATAAAATTATTAGTAGTTTAGTAATAATTCAATATACTGTAATTTAAGTCTAAATGTTGGCGACTATAATTTTAATATAAGAAGTTGAATGATAATAAATCTTATTAATATATAATATATTAAATAATAATATTATATAATTAATATAATAATTAATAATAATGAATAATATATAATTAATAATAGAATCTATGGTGTGTTAGGTGTGATAAGATTGATAAAATTGGAAATGAGCGTATTAGAGAGTTTGTGATGTGAAGAAAGAGGTAAAATGAGTAGAATAAATGAAAGTATGTTGAGATGGTTGTCATGTGGAAAGAAAGGGTTTATGATAGTCGTTTGGTTAAGTCGGATGTATAGTTGTGTGTGTGTTCGTGGAATTGAAACCGGCCTGGAGAATCGAAGAAAATATTGTTGGATTTGACGTCAGTTAAAGAATGCTGGAAGAGAGAAATGTGAGGCAGAGCTGAGAAGAAAGGTGCATAATAGGAGTAAATGGGGGTTTTGTGAGGGGTATGTTGTGGTCACACTGGGCCAAGGGATGACACACATTGGACAGATGCCATAAGGGTGAGGGTCCGTGCGCCGGTTCCCAATGAAGCTTCTAGGTGGATTTTCTGATGCGATACGATATTCTCACTAAAAATATGATAAGGCCGAGTGTGAAGAGAACATTTGTTTTTCTTTTCAATACTGTTGTCATCTGATCAACATCCACATTTTCGTCCTGTGCTATGGCAACTTGACCTCGACCGGCGTTTTTAACCCTCTTCTTGATCGGTAAATCAATGATGATGATGATTGTTTTGTATAATACTATTATATATATATTTAAGTATATATATAGATATATATTATTATATATGATAAGTATATTATGTATATTACTTAGTACTGGTTCTTACATGACTATATGGTACTATATATTATATTTATATATATTATTATATATATAGTTATATATATATATTTATATATCTATTATAGTATTATAATATAATAATATGTATATTATTTATTTTTTAGTATTATATATATTATATTATATATAATATATATATCTTATATGATTATTTATTATATATATATTATACTATATTTATATCTATATATTAACCTTATATATATATAATTCTATATATATATCTATATATTAAATATATAATGCTATTATTTATTATTTAAAATTTATTTTATGAAGAGTCATTTATGATTTTATATATATTATACTATTTATATATATATACATAGTTTTATATATATTATATTATATATATTATAGTATATTTATCAGTTATACATTATATACTATATATTCATCTATTATAATGTATTATTATTATTTATATAGATAGATATTCTATAATATATTATTTACTATATATTATAGTATTATATTTATCTATTCTTATATATTATATAGTATATATTATATATACTATATATATATATATCTATACTTATTATAATTTATTATTATTATATTAATATATAATATATTATAATTTTTCTATATTATATATTGATTTATAATAAGGTAATTTATTTTTCTTATGTGATTATGTATTGTAGTCTATATGTTATTTGTGATGGATATATGTTTGCTCGGATTGGTGGTAATATTAATAGTTTATTCTAGATATAGATTTTTTGTATAGCTCTATATTATAGATTTTTATTAGTTTTAGGTAGTGTATAACATATAGTAAGTTACCCGTATTTAATTTCTGTATTTTAGCAATGGGGGTAGATAAGTATTTGGGTAATTTTTATTGTTATGATATACTTACTATTATATGATTTATATGCGTAGTTCGGCGGAGTTATTTATCAGGTGCTTTTATGTTATATAAATACCGTCGTAGTAGTATATTATATAGTATATATTATAGAAAGGTAACATTAATTGCGGGAGACTATTAGTAGTATTTGTTATTAACGGATAATGATAGTTATAATGGTATGATTGTGTTTAGGTATTATAGTATTATGAGTGTCATCTGGTATTGGTTATTCGTTAGCTATCGTAATATTTTGCTGGTGTGTCGTATTTCATCATAGTGTTGATTGATTATATTTTATTTTATTATACAGATTTATTCTATTATATTGTGCTTCTGTATCATTAATGTATTTTATTTTGGGGATGGTTTTTCTTTTTGTGTTGGGTGGCTGCCCTACACTTCTCTGCGTCGAGGTAGCTTAGCAAGCAAGTAGCCTTCGGATGAAGGTCGTGATTTGCTTGAATAACTGCCTTCTAGTTTTCGGCGAAATATGGGATATTTTTCAATCGATGGTATCTCCGTGAGTTCATGTCAGAGAATAATGTTGAGGAGAAGAGGTAGAGAGTGATGGATGTATTTTAGAACGATTTTAAATTTGATTAGCTCACTGTGACTGAAACAAAGATGAATAGGAAACGGTAAAAATGAGTGTGTGGTGTGAAATGTGCGTTTGCTGGTGTGAAAAGAATGAGAGGGGAGAGAAGAGTTGCAATTTTGATGAGTGACTGTGGTACAGAGTATGGTAGACTTTGTGTGTTTGAGCACAAGAATTCTAATGGTTAATTTTAAGTTTAAAATTAGGTCAATAGTAGGGTGTGTGTTTTGGACTTATGTGTCCATTTTCTGAGGGAAAGTCTGGAAAGAGAGTAATGACTTTCTGAAGTATGTGGGCTGAATGATGTGTTGGATGGGGTTAATAGATTTAGAGCTTCAGATTGGAATTGTGTTGGGGGACTTAAAGCGCGTTGATAGAGATGCACAAAAGGGATTTGAGTATCACAGTGTGGTTTTGGTGCTTCGATGAGAAAATTGAACTGATAAGATGTGAGTTGTATTCTGATTGCAGCGAGAGAGGGTATTTGTGGTAAGTAATGACTCTTTTTAAGATCAACGTAGATAGTCTCATGATATATTTTGGTGTCTAGAGTTTGTTGTCGCAGAGATGGGATATCAGAGTGAATAGTGAGATGACTTGACTTCTCTGTGTTTGGCGTAAGTAAAGAAGATGTGAAGTTGTTTGGATGTTAAATCAGTGAGGGGATAGGAATGGGATATCAGATCATTATGTTTGTTGCTATGTATAACTATTTAAGTTAGTGTGAGAGTTGGATGAATGACGAAGTGTGATTAGGAAGAGGGTTTAGAAAATTAAGAGTGGAAGTTAATCGTGCTACAATTGTTAGAAGCTTTTTTGCATAAAGCTGAATGCAAGAGTGCGCAAGTTATATAGTAGTTTGATATGATGAAAATCCGAGCTTGACATCACTGACACAAATCTTGAAGCATATGAAAGAAAGCAATGTTTGCTGAGTGCATATAGCGAAGTTAGTGCTGGTATTGGTGCTATTTTAGTCATGGAAGTATATTTGAAATGTTTATAACGGTGACGTGTGGAATGAAAGAGGTGATTTGTGCATAGCGGTTTAATTTTCACTATTATAAATTGAAGCGTTTTTGATAGTACTTCTGGTTAAAAGCCAAGTGTAAATGTAGTTTTCAAAGAAAGCCTGAAGCGGCTCTTCCTGATTTTAGGAGGCAAAATAGAGAAATACTTAAAAGTTGCATACGGAGGAGAAAAGAAGAGGTAAATAAGCAGTTTGTGAGGAGGATAAGGGACTTACAAAGGAACTATGGAAGGCTGGCTTCGCGTACAGGAAGGGCGACAAGGTTATGAGCATGAGGGAAATGAGAGGGGAAGGCTGCTTTAGAAGTACAATTATGAATAGGGATATGGTGCTTTCGTAACCAGACTGAAATGAATAATGTAGGGGAATGTGAACGAACAACACTTCACGATTAAATTTCTGTGATCGTATTTTTGAACGGTGAAATGAATGAGGGTGATCATGTTGATATTTGTGTTTTGATTGGTTTTGATGTTTTTTTTTCGTGGATAGAAGTAAATTTATAGTGTTTGGGGATTTGAGGATTATAGTCAATGGAGAGGTAATGGGTCAGAAGTGAGATAGGACTCGATAAATCTCAATGGATTTCAAAGGATATAAACGGATTTAAATGGATTTAATTGGATTGAAATTGTTTAAACCATTTTTAAATGGATTTCAAAGTACTTTGCATTAATGTTTGTGAAAATTTAAGGTATTTTTAATGCGTTTATGTATTTATAAATAAATAGGATTTATTATCAAGATGAATAGGTTAAATTTTTATTTTAAATGGATTATGATTGCGATTTTATTTATAGGTATGTTAAATTTTAAAAGAATTTATATAAATAAATGGGATTCATAAATGAGTAAAATGTGAAATAAAATATTTTGTGTTTACATTTAGAAGACGGATTTTAAATGTTATATATTATAATTATATATATTATATATATTATATATTAGTATATATATATATATTATATATATATATATATATATATATACTATATATATTATATATATATATTATATATATATATATATATATATATATATTTATATAAATAATATATATATATATATATGCTCAGGAGGGCTAGTGGCCCGGATGGCATTCCTCCCGTGTTTTGCGGAAATATGCTTTCTCTGAGCTGGGGCCTGTCCTCGTTCAACTCTACCTCTCTATGTTCTTAATACTAATACTTTTGCTCAGTGCTGGAAGCGCGCACATGCTCCAACCGATCCCCGAAAAAAGGTTAGGGCCGCTTCTGATCCTTTCTAACTATCCGCCCCCTATAGCTCTCACTTGTATTCATCTAAAATCTTTTTTGAAACTTCTTAACTCTCATTTCCGTGGATTCATCATGGAGTCGTCATTTCCCTTCTTTAGATCATTCAGGTATGGCTTTCGTCGCTGCGAGGTCAAACTGGTGACATACTTTCCTTTCTAACTGATTTATAGTCTTCTGTCCTTAGGGAATATGGAGAGTTTTGCGTGGTGGGCGCTTGACATATCCAAAGCTTTTGACCGGGCTTTGGCACGCGTCACTGCTCTCTAAGCTCCCTTCCTTTTGGGTTTCCTCCTTCTCTTTTGCTTAACTCTTGTCTAGTGTTTCTTCTCCGATCGCTCGTAGATCAGGGCACTCGTTTGATTGGAGCGACCTCCTTCCTCCTTTCCTCGTTAATTGTCTGGTGGTTCCGCGCGCTCTCGTTCTATTCTCCAACTTTTATTCTACTTTCATCAACGCATCTTCCTCAGCTGTACTTCCAACTCTGTTCACTCTTAAGCCGATGACTCAACTCCACTCTTCAACTCACTTCAAATCTGCTCCCTCTTCTTGCTTTCTAGGAGTTGCTCTCGTCTTTCAGCTTTGCCGATTCTATCCTTGTCGATCTGGATGGGATTTCCCGGTGGGGTCACCGCCACCTTGTAAAATTAAACTCTTTAAAACTCAACTTTCCACATCTCCCTTCTCAAAAAGCAACTCCGACCTTTCCTATTTCCTTCGACGGCTCTAGCATCGTCTCTTCCTGTGAATAACATAAACATCTCTTGGTCTTAACATAAACAACAAATTATCTTGGAAACCCTCATTAATTTTCTAGTGGATTGCTAAGCGTGACCTCAAACAGTCCTGCTGAGAATATGTCCTAAAAATTTAATTTCCTCTTGCACCCAGCTACCATTCCAGTTATATAAGGGCCTTATTGCCCCTTGTATGGAGTTACTGTTCTCAATTTGGGCGGGGGCGCTCCGCGCTCCACCCTATCTATTGGATAGGGTTGAGTCTAAAGCTAAGAGACTAATAAACTGTCCCCTACTTTCCAACTCTCTTGATCATCCACCTCTTGCGGCTTGACGTCGGCGCAGTCCCTCTTTTCTACATGTACCTACAACGGTAGGATGCTCGAGGGAGGTTGGCCGCCTCTGTTTCCCAACCTCCATTGGCGTCGCTCCTTCGCAATACAAGGGGCGTGCCTGCGTCTCGCGGATGAATTTTGGCGTGGTATGAGAACCCCAGACTTGTTCGTTTTGGTGCCTCTTTCTTTTCCAGCTAACTTCTGTTCTGTGGAACTCCTTACGCCTTCTTCTGTTTTTTCCAACTGTATTTAATCTTCCTCTTTAAAGCCCACGTTTGCGCTCACCTGAGAGATATGCCTTAGGCTGGGGATTGGGTTTGGGTTTTTCCTTGTTTTATTTTCTGCCTCCCATCCTTTTGAAAAGGGCTCTGCCCATTGAGGTGGTGGTCTTAACTTTAAAAAAAAAAATATATACTTATATACATATATATACTTTATATATATTATATATATATTATAGATACTATATATATATATATATATATATATATACTAACATATATATATATATATATATCATTATATATTTATATATATATAGTAGGTATATATATATATATATATATATATAATATATATATTATTATATATTATATATATAATATAATATATATATATATATATGATATATTATATATATATATAAAATATATATTTATAATATATATATATTATATTAATTATATAGGTATATAGTATATATATATATATATATATATATTATATATATATAGTATATATATATATATATATTATATATATATATATAATATATATATATACAGTTATATATATATCATCCAGTGGGTAAAGGCCAGAGACTTGCCAAATTCCATCTGAGTTTTTGAAAAATTGTAAACCAGACCCAAATTAAAGCCTGACATGCTCCGATACTCAGCGCTTGAAATTGTGCAAGTCAAAGGAAGTTGGAAAATAGATCAATGTTGTGTTTTTCCAGGACTATTACCGAGTGAGTACATGTAGATTGAGCATATCAGTTAAGTCTTGGGTCAGAGAGTTGGAAGGAGGAAGGATGAGACTGTCTGAAATACGAGTCGCAGGAATTCTCCTCAAAGGAGGAGGTACATGACTCGAAAATTCAAGTGAGTAATTTAAATCCAATAAATTGTAATATCAATTGAATAAGGAGACTGTTGCAACAGTTCGATGGCTAGAAAGATTGGAGGGAGTTAGTGAGAGTAGGAGAGTTTGGAGGGAGTTAGTGAGAGTAGGAGAGTTTGGAGGGAGTTAGTGAGAGTAGGAGAGTTTGGAGAGAGTTAGTGAGAGTAGGAGAGTTTGGAGAGAGTTAGTGAGAGTAGGAGAGTTAAGGAGTCGACAAGACCTACCTAGACTACATTTTATCAAGGAGAGCAATATATGTGGAACCAACCCAGATATGTGATTCAATCTCTTATACAATTGCGAGCAACTCACTTATGCAAAGCTAGCAACCGGGGTAGTGAGAAGCAGTTCTAAAGAATCTTTGGAACACACAAATCCCTAGAAACGTTTTAGAAAAAACACAATGTGATCCTTTAAAAAAGAAATATTACGAGAAAAGAATATATCAAGAATATTGAGAACAGAAGAAGGTCGGAGTTGTGGTTTCAAGGAAGAATATTATAGTTGTTTGGAAGATTATGTCAAGTATATAGATGAAGACAGACCGCAGCGCGGGCACCCCTGGCAGCAACAGTTATAAGCCAACGAAGCCACCACGGGTTCATTCGATGTTGAGCTCACACGGAGTCAGCCGGGCTCGCCACGCTTCTCTCTTTCCAATTTGTAGTGCCTTGTCATTGTCTGACTTACCTTTCTACATTTCTCAACTTACAAATTCACCCTATCGACCGCTGTTCGCAATAGACCCCTACTCCTGATTTGTCCTTGTGGATTCTATTATTATAATTATTAGCTGTTTATTAATTATTATTATTATTATTATTATTATTATTTAAATTACTATTTTTATTATTATTATTATTATTATTATTATTATTATTATTATTATTATTATTATTATTATTATTATTATTATTATTATTATTATTATTATCTTTAACCTTTTAGAATGTTATTTATATATTATTATTATTATTTTTTTTTCTTTTTATTTTTATTATTATTATTATTATTATTATTATTATTTATTATTATTATTATTATTATTATATTATTATATAATTAATAATTTATATTATTATTATTATATTATTATTATTATTATTAATAATAATATTATTATTATTATTTATTATAATTATTATATTATTATTATTTATTATTATTATTATTATTATTATTATTATTATTATTATTATTATTATTATTATTATTATTATTATTATTATTATTATTATTATTATTATTATTATTATTATTAATAGTAGTAGTAGTTGTAGTAGTAGTAGTAGTAGTAGTAGTAGTAGTAGTAGTAGTAGTAGTAGTAGTAGTAGAGGTATAAGCAAATTATTTTAATTTTATAAAGTATTCAATATTCCACAAAGGATAAAATATGTTTTCATGGGAAAATATTTCACCTAGTATTCCATTTTTCTGTTACTGTTTTTAATGCAGATATTTTTATTTTCATTTTTATTTCTCTTATTTTTTATTCTTCTTTATTTTTCTTTTAATTTTTTTAATTT
>JABUQX010035762.1:22500-30000 GCA_015478945.1 Trachelipus rathkii | reverse complement strand
TCACTTTGAAAGAGGAAAATTAATTTACGGAGCTTTAGTTGAAATCAATTATTGAAATTTTAAACATCATAAAAATTAATTTTTGAACTCTATGCACTTAATTTCTTATATTTACCACCATATATCAGACAGGTACTACTAAAGCGACGTCTACTGGTAACATTTGAAGTAGACAAGCACGAGAAGTTTTTGCTATATATGAGAGATCAGAATACTTCTCTATTTGTATACTCCACCATTTAAGAAGACCTTCGTCAGGGGAAATGGGTTTCTCTTTGACATACTAGTCGACAAATTTTGCTGCCTGCTTAGACAGCTGATCATTTTCATCATCGTTGCTTAAATGTTGAATTGCATTCATGATGTCTGAAATAGTTTTGCTTTGAATGATTTTGAAGCAACGTGTGATGTTCTTTGGTTTTCGTGAACTATTTCAGACTTTTATTTTTGAATTCCTTCACAGTTTCGGTTGATTCTTATTCCGAGAGAAACTGAGAAGTGAAATATTTTGTTTTGTATCACAAAAAGTCCATATTACTGTATATTATTAAAAACATCGCATTTCTGTCACTCAAAGGACACTGATTAAATTATTACATCAATGGAAATTTGCAAAATAAAAAAATAAAAATCACTTATCATTAAATAATGATTTCTAAAAACCTTAAAAAATTGTTAATGAATAATTCGAAATTAAATTTTAATCTTTAACGAGACTCATTAATTTAAATTAATAAATCACTGCAAAGGTAAAAAACAAAACTACTTCATATCGGGTACAAAGCAAAGATTCGCGGTCCTATGATTTTATTTACATCAAATTATTTCATATTGCGTACTTTACATTGAATCTCATTGTCATGATTTTGTTAATATCAAAGTGTGTATTTTTTTACGCTGTGCCAGCCATCTTTAGTCATAGCAAAATTTGGTTTCTTAAAGCTAGTTCAAATTATCGTAAATCTAGTGAAAATAAACGAGAAAGTTATTTACCAGATATACGATTGTTCTTAACTTTCCAATGTGTAGAGTATGATACAAGAAAGATTTTATTATTGCAAATATGCATATATTTTTTTATGATATATGTGTTGTTACCACTTCCTTAAATTATGGGCTTTAACCAGGAATGAACGCTGTATTTATTCATCTCTGCACAAAATCTTTTTACAGATTGGCGTATTTTATCGAGGTTTACCACCATTATGGTTTACATATTTTTTCCTATTTATTAGAATATCAAAGATTAGGTAAGGAAAAAAACAATGAACTCCTGATTGAATATCTCAACATTCATCAGTGGTGAAAACTATAAATTTGACTACTATTTGACAGAGGTTATTGGTTCTAAAACTGATTTAACGTAGTCATACATTTTGTCACATATAATATCTCAGTATCACTTCCTTTGACGTAATAAATAAAGAGGAATCACTTCTTACATTAGCCGTACAAAGCCAAAATCTTAAATATGAGAATATTTAAGATAGTCTATTACTATAGTTTCGTGCTATTTTAATATTACCCATTCCCTGTGTTTTCGTTTTAAGCGTCCCACATCTTTGTATTTTATAAAAAGGTTGTAAAAGAAATCTGCTTCATTTTTAAAGCTGGTGTTGGAGATCCATTATTTCTTTTGCTCATTTTCTTTTCATCCTCCTAATAGCTCATCATACTCTTTTATTCTTCCAAACTGAACTGGGAAGGTGGAGATTGACCAATTGTTTCAATAGTTTTCAAGAAAAATTAATCTCAAGCTTTTCTCACACTAAAATACTATTCAATATACTAAAGTCAAAAACTTGTGACTCAAGTTACTGTCACAACCTCGAATTGGTATGAATCAAATCATAATTAAGTTTCTTGAATTATAGTCAACTGAAAACTAAAGTCAATAAATTTCCTAAAACATCAAAGGACAGATTTATATTCACATTCCCACTGAAAAACGAAAGTTATTTTTTTTCTTTATACGAATGACAATGTAATTGCGCATGGGTGCATTTGCGATTGCTAATTATATATATATATATATATATATATATATATATATATATATATATTATTTTTATTTTTATAAAAAAATAAGATATATATATATAGTATAATATATAACATATAATATAAAAATATATATATATTAAATTACATAAAAATAATAAATAATTTTCTATATATATATATTATATAATATTATATATATATATATATATATATATATATATATAGTATATATATATATATATATATATTATTAATATATTATATATACTCTGTTAACTCTGATCATTGAAAAATGTTGGAAAGATAGAGCTCATCCACTAAGGTTTCATTCTTCAATGGATTAAATAACAATAATATTAAACCGGCTAAAAAAAAATGCAATAAAAACAATTTTCAGAAAACTCAAAGAATTTCTAATTAAAGAAAGTGGAAAGAAAAAGTTTATTAAAAATATCTATAAAATTTAATTCATATATATATTTTTTTTTTTAAATATAACCTGAAAAATGAAATAAAATTTTGAGAATGAGGGACACAAAAAAAAAAAAAAAAAAAAAAAAAAAAAAAAAAAAAAATCAGAACAGAATATAAAACTTTCAATATATTGGGATATATTTTATCCCCTAATCGATATATTCAGTTTGTGACTCGTTAACAAAGTAAAAAAATGTCCATCATAAATATTTTCATAAGGGGAAAAGTGAATGTTAAAAGAGTTTAGTTTGATTGGCGATAAACGAAAATCTAATTTATCTGTGCAAATGCTTTTAAAAAATACATTCCCCCTAAGAGTGGCACACCCTTTTATTTCAGTGTTACTCACACTTGCAATTACATACAGAAGGTATGTGCATTTATAAGGCACATATATACAGGAGGCTTATCAGTATTGAATTCATTTGAGCAATGAAGATATTATAGGAGATTTACGCGTATTTAAAAAGAACACAAGGTATTGGTTTGAGGCAAAACTAATTGATATCATAACAGTAGTAGAAGAAGTAGAAGAAAAAGAAGTAGAAGTAGTAGTAGAAGTAGAAGGTTTGAGGCAAAACTAAAGTAGAAGAAGAAGAAGAAAAAGGAAAAGAAGAAAATAAAGTAGAAAGAAAAAGAAGAAAAAAAGTAGAAAGAAAAAGAAGAAAAAAAGTAGAAAGAAAAAGAAGAAAAAAAGAAAAAGAAAAAAAAAAAAAAAGAAAAAAAGAAAAACGAAAAGAAAAAGTAAAAAAAGAAAAAGTTAAAGAAGAAAAAGAAGGAGAAATAGAAGAAGAAAAGAAGAAGAAAAAGAAAACAAAAAAAGAAAAAAGAAGAAGAAGAAGAAGAAGAAGAAGAAATCCGTAGAAGTATTATATCCCTCTGAAGTGAAATATATTTTAGCGGTTTTGATAAAGCAAGTGTAACCCATAGACAATCGAATAAGTTATGATTGTATGAGAAAGACATGAAAGATAGGTAATCACTTCCTTAACTAATATATGTATATCACCTCCATTAAAACGCATTCAGTTTTACTGCCTTTAAAACATTTCCAAATAAAATTCCTATAATTTACAGTTACACATCTCGCACCACTCAGCTCAATTTTAGACGCTCTTAATACTAAGGTGAAATCCTGTGTTAAAAGTAAAAAAGACCTTAGATAAATATCAAAACTATTATATATTATATAATATAATATATATATATATAATATAGTGGGAATTAATATATATTAATATATTATATTATTATTATATATATATATTATATATTATATATCATAATATATAATATAATATTAATATATTCTATATATATATATATATTAATATATAATATTATATATTATGATTATAGTTTATACAGTATATAGAGGTTAACAGCTACTTAACCATACAATATACATATTATTAGTGATATATAATGTATATACGTATCATTATAATATATATAAGTATTATATTAACTATATTAATTATATTTAAATATAGCCAATCGATAGTAGTATATCTAATAACTAATAGATTTACGCGTCCTTAGTAATGCTTTAATAAATACCGACTGATCACCCCCATAGTTATATATAACCTAACAATAGGGGTAATGACTACGTATTAGTATGTATTATAGTATTATAATTTACATCTTCGAAGTATATTGTTATTAATAGCTAGCTACCATACATTATTGAATCATTTGGAAGTTCCCCAACTTGAATAAATTAGTTTAAATTTGTTTTCAATTTATTTAATCGGTTATACTCAAATATCCGACCTAAATATATACAACATACTATAGCCTAGTACTAGCGGTATATTACTATTGTGTACATACCTTTACTATACCTATCTACTTACTCTACACTATATATATCTAGTATTAATGATATATATATATATATATAAGTAGATATAATATATATTATTAAATATCAGTTGGTCGTGATAACTTTGAAAGATGTATCTACATGGGTAGGCAAGTATTAATATATAATTAGATATAATATATTAATGGGTATATAGATATAGATATATTATATATTTTTATTTATTATAGTTATATATGTATAATTAGTTTAAGTTATATAATATTATATAATAATATTATAACGAAAACTCTTTAACTGCAATACGTCCTATTTATTTGAAGAAAAAATTTAATTTTTCACGTCCTTTTGAATAAAGCTATATTTATTTATGTGTATTATATGCATAAGATTGACTCAAAGCCTGACATAGGCCTACCAGAATTTATAAATAATTATTTTAATTATATAAAGGTAAACAACACTTAATTAATAAAAATGTTACATATAATTAAAATTCAATAAAGCACTAAAGCACACCTTCACTGCCTCTATTCCAAAACTTAACTCAGCAAATATATGGTAAACATTTATTTTCACTCTTGCCACCATGTTGAAAGAATTATCGTACAATTGATAGATAGAATGGAATTTAGATTAAATAAGTTAATATATAGATAGATAGTAAATTATATAGAAATAGATAGATGATAGATAGATATAGACAGATAGATAGATAAGATAGATAGAGAGAGAGAGAGATTGAGAGATAGATGAGAGTAGAATAGAGAGAGAGAGAGAGAGAGATAGAGAGAGAAGAGAGAAGAGAGAAGAGAGATGAAGATAAGTAGGATGAAGATGAGAGATTCAAATCTTTTTTTCAAATTTTATTTCGTAACGTATAATTTTCACATAAGTATATACGTGAGCTATAAAGTTATCGTTACTCGCGAAAATTATGCTTATTTTTAATCGTTGCAAAGCAGGTTAAATGACGCTATTTAGGCTATTATCCTATTATTATTTATCTATTTAATGAAATAAATATGATAGATCTATCCGTACGCCCACCTGACTTATCTACAATTTACTTCTATAGGAAACAGAGTAGGAATGGAAAAATTTCCAAAAATTTGAATTAACTATTATAATTTGTTATTCTAAAGGAGTTAGTATTTTCTTTATAAATATTGTAATTTTATATAAATCAGTTTCTTTTTTTTCACTTATATTTTAAAAATTTTAATAATAATTATTTTTACTTTACCATTTTTAAATTAATATTTATAAAAAGGACTAAAAAAAATGATTGAGGTTAGGTAGTCTAACTCTGACCCTGCCTACACTATGTATACGCCCCTGAATTATTAAATTAAATTAATATAATAATAATAATATATTGAAAATATATATTTATAATAATAATATTATATAGTAATATATATTATATAATAAATAAAAACTATAACTATATATATTATATATTAATATAATTATATAAAATATATTATAATTAACGAAAGTACGTTTTCAAACTCTTGATACGATCAAAGTTCAGTAGTCATTGTAGGTAAACAATTCTTAAGCGCTCTAATTGAATCATTAATCACCCGGTGTGATGCCCACAGAGAAGGGTGTAGTTCGCTCAGACGAGGTTTGCGCGAAAACAGTGGTGCTGGCACATGTAGGGTAATAAACAACAATGAAACCTGTACAGCATAAGTATTGTATACTCTGATCGCTTTACAATGTGAGTGTAATCGAAATGTGTCGCTCTCTTCGAGGCACAAGCTTGATATCGACCCTTAGCAAACGCACAGCAACGTCGCGAGCTGTGTGGTTTCCTGTTGATAGGTTGAAGCGTCTGGTATTGTGTGCAGTAATCCGCTGTATGTTGACTAGCGGGTGTTGGCATACATCGAACCCTTAACGTGCTCCCCTATGTAGTACTTAAGCGGCGGTCACTCCTGGAGGACCGTTTGCCAGGCACGGTCCCCCCTGCCATCCGTGTCGCCGAGATCGAACGCTCGACCTCTGCCGCGTAGTATCGCCAGGAGTTGGAGGGTGCCCCACCCCATGCCTGAGCAACCAGATATGCCGGTCGACACGGCCCCGGAGACATGGATAACCTGAGCTGGGTTAGCCTGCTAACGTCGTTTTCTGCAGAAACTGATAGGATTGGAAACAGCACCAGATTAGCTCTTTCGGGAGAACAAGAAGACCTAACAGGTGTTGCCAACAAATACCTGCACCAGATGTGACTGAAGAACTTGTGCTGGGATAAAGGTAACGGTGAATAGCATGCGGTTCTCGTAGTCCCTACGTGGCGCTATTCCGGGAGTTAAATAGCCGTCCCGTGAGAATCGCCTATCTGTGAAGAGAAGAACGATTATTTGGGGAGCAGCATCCTGTGATAGTTACTTGTCCAGAGTAAATCCCGTTACAACTCGTAATTAGACGTGGGCATAGTCGGCAGGGCCACCATAGGCTTGTACCCTGCACTGAGTGGTAACGAGATGTAGTTTTACTCCCCGCACGAGATTCTCCACACTGTATGGGATGAGCTTACGTGCATAGCATTTACGCACACTAGCGCGTTTCATGCAAAGGACAACGTTGTTGTATTTATAACATCCTCGTAAAAAAACGAAACAGCTAAGTGTCCGCTAAAATTTTAACAACAAACGCAAAGACGAGTTAATCGACCACCACGACAAAAGTTAGCTCTTCTAAACGCCGATGTATGTACCCGCTCGTCCCGCTAATGCGATCGCTACGTGCTTAATGTGATAACGGACAAATTAATAACTGTGTCATGTCTGCTGAGGAATTTCCTATTCTTGTATGGGAGCCTTTCGTACGTGCAGAGTGCAGATCGGTACCCCAATCCCCATTCGCTATTTAGTCTTCCTCACACTAACAACGTATCCCAGGATCTCTGATGAGGTTTTCATGGCGCATAGCTTGCACGGACTCAATTCTAAAAATAGCAACACGCATGTGTGCGACCGATACCCTGAAACAATCGTGTATGTGACGTGTAATGGATACAGGGGCACCATGTAAACTGCTTACCACAGCGGCGTATAGTACACTCATTCTACGCCCATCGCATACACATTGTCGGTCTGCGCACCCGCCTTCATGCGCATAACCCCTCTGGGGGACCTTGGGGAGAATGTTTCAGGTCAGCATCAATAGGAGTCTGAAAGCCA
>JABUQX010035762.1:0-5000 GCA_015478945.1 Trachelipus rathkii | reverse complement strand
AGCAATCACAACGCGTGCACTTGTAATGAGAGAGAGGTCTACTATTACGTGGAGAGGACATAGAGTAGAGGAGGAATTGAATCTGTTAAAGAGTTTAGAGAGAGTAAAGTTTCCCGAGATGTGTGTGTGTTACAGCTCGAGGAGAATCTAAGAGTCTGAAGATTCAGAGAAGCTGTGTGAGAAGTTGTGTTTGAAAAGCCAGGAGGGGGAGGGGGGCTTCATAGTTTTACATCTGAAATTTATGTAACCTGATTTTTTGTCTCCTCAAAGATAAATGATTAAACCTTCTATAAAACGAATAATTATCGAAATTTGAATATTATAATTTATGCCTGAGATATTATGTCCTATAATGTGTGCGTGAAAGTAATTTTCGAAAGTTAGAGGTAGCAGATTATAGAAATTCTGAGGGAAGCGCCATGCTTTCGAGAAAGTAGATGTGTTCAGGGAATGCGAAGATTGCGTTTTGTGAAAAAGAGTTAGACGAGTAGAGATGGAGCGAAGAGTGTTGTGTGGTCAGCGCTGTCAAAAGGCGTGTTATGTAAGTTAAGATTTGAATTTTCAAAAATATGAGAAGGAAAAAAAATTTTTCTGTCAATCCTAGTAATAAATTATTTATTATAGGGCGAATAGTATTGGTTGATTTGATTTGTTATTTTGTAATATTTTGTGCAAATATCGCAGCAGTGTCTTTCTTTTGATTTTTTATCCAGTTTTTTTTTTTTATTATGATGTGCATTATTAAATGTTTCATTCTCGAAGGATTTGGTACGTGTAAGAGCGATAAATTGTTACCTCATATTTGATAATGGGTGATCTTATGTTTGTGTGAGTGAATTGTAACGTCTGTAGGTATGTGTTAGGTTTGTATAGTTAGCTTTATGATTGAGTTTGATAGTGGAAGGAGTGTGTAGTTTGTCTTATTGGGTTATGTTGTGTCTCGTATTATAGTTAGTTCTGCATGTTTCGAGTTGATCTTGTATTAAGGTACCTGATATGTGTTATAAGTGAAAAGTGCATTTTTTTAGTTAATGTTTTTTTAGTAGGATATGTGTGATCTCTCTAATTTTTTACTCACTATGATAAATCTAATTTATTGAATTTTGTGTGTGATGTAAAGTGTGGGTTTATGAATGATATAAATTTTTTATTATTAGGTTTTTTTATGAGTTTAATTGTCCTACAAGTTTCGTATACTATATTAGATTATTAATTAGTGGTTTATAGTCCTCTTTTTATGGCATATCTGTGTTTGTTAGTCATATATGATGTTAATTTTTTTGTTCGTTTTTGGTAATGTCTTTTTTTTTCTGAATTGGTGTTAATCGAATTTATGTGTTTTTGTTTTATTTATCGATAGTCTGTATAGCGTTGTGTGGAAAATATATAATATGTCTCTTTATATAGTTGTATTGGTTTTAAATTAAATATGCGTTTATGAGTTGTATTTTTTTTTTTTGTAGGATGTATTGTTGTTTATTGTCTCCATTGTTTTTATTTCAAATTTTGTTAATTATTGGTGTTATTTTTTTTTTTTTATTTGTTGTTACTAAACTCAATTTTAATTTTTGTGAAAATTTGTTTTTGGATTTTATTTGGTTATTAATTTTATTTTTTTAGTGGATGTTAGATGATGGGTTAAATTGTGTAAGATGTTAGTGTGAGATTTCGTTTTTGCTGACCCTGATTTCATATACATGCGGAATGTTCCATATTGATTTTGGGTTGTATTATGCTGAGATCTGTTAGAGTGTGTTATAAGAGGATTGGGTTATAAGAGTAGATTTGGTATTAGGGTGTATAAAAAATGGACGGGTTTCTAATAGTAAAACAGTTTAGATAAAGAGTAAAGTATGGTTTTTGCTGTTTCGAGTGTAGGACAGTCCTCTTATAGCGCATTTTTGTAAATTATGTTAGATTGGTTGTAACAGCTGGAAAATAGTGATGGTTAACGACTTTAAAATGTTTAAGATAAATGTTGGATGAATAAAGTGTGATATGAACGATGCAGATTTTGTAGTTAGAAAGTTGTGTAAGGCTCTCTCAGGAAGGTTGCGCTTGGTGCTAAATTTAAATTAGTTGTTGTGGTATAGTCTTTGAGTGTTAAGCTTAGATGTCTTACATGCGGGTAATGTTGTATAGTTACCTGGTTGTTAATGTTCTTCATTAGTAGGGCGTAAGACTATGATCTGGAATAAGATCTGGTCATTGATTCTTATAAGTTATACAATGTGTTCAGTATTGGACAATCTTAATGGGATGTGTTCGGTTTTTTTTATTTTTTATTTTGTGTGTTGTGATGAGATTGATATATATACACCTCGGTGTATTGATTAACTTATTAGGAGATGTTGTCGTCGTGTGTAAGTGAATAATGTGCTGTATATATTGCTGGTAGTAATAAAGTACAAGTACGTTGTGAGGTCTCGGGTTGGCATGTGGAGTGAGGCATTTGAAGAAGCCTACTGATTCGCCGGTTAAACGGATGGTGTCCCGATAGTTGGTGTAGCTGTGAGGGTAGGTATAAGTTTTGACCGTGTCTTGGTGTTTGTAGAACAAGAAAAGTGTAGTTGTGATGAGGTCTCAGTTAAAGGGAATTGCTCTCTGTGTAGGGAGATGATAATTGTATTTTGCAGAATTGCAGAGACAGAAGAGTGTTTGATATAGAGTATAGGAGTGAATGGCTGATAGGGGTATGTTTGTGTAGGTATCTTTGTTGTAGTGTCTCACTTTCGCGCTCAACGACGTGCTCACACATCCCATTGCACGGCGCAGATCTGTCCATGGTGCGTGTTCGTCTCGGCCCGTGAGCTCTTGCTGCTGGACTTTTATACTGATATCTCCGACGAACAAGGTCTCACTATAAACCTGTCTCTATCTCCGGGAATTAATGTATACTAGGCTCTAGGTGTACGGTATTCTCTCTCTTATATATTTAGTATATATTATATATATCTTATATACTTATATATATATATATATATATTATATATATATTTAGTATATTATATTATTATATATTATATTATTATTGTAGGTCATTAGGGGGCTTGCTTGACCACACGGGTACAACGATACACAGAGAGTTTCGTTTTATAAAAAAAATCGAAGGCAATTGCAATATATACCCGATGCTTATAAATAGAATCACTTTCACAGCAAAAAGACAAAACACCATAGAGAATCAAGTTACGAACTAGATAAATGACGTCAGAAGCGTAAAAGAACGGCAGCACCAAAAATAAGCAGTGTGACGTACTGAAGATCAAGGCTGGTAAGAGAAATGTAGAGACACGTTGATATATTTATCTAACGTTACCGGAAAACTGTTGAGCCCCCTTTTGTTAGGCAAAAGATTTAAGGAAACAGGAATAGAATTTAGGGGATTGAGTCATAGAGATAAAATTGCTTGCGCAATATAAAATAAAAAAAAGAACTTTCAGTCGATAGAGGCATTGTTTAAAACAATAAAATGAAGAAGCCTAGAGTCGGAGAAGGGGAGAGAGAGGAGAGGAGAGGAGAGGGAGAGGAGGAGAGAGGAGAGGAGAGGCTAAAGCAGGGACGTATACATATAATAGGCGGGGCAGGTAGTTCCTACCTATATTTTTGAGTCTTTTTAATAAAATAAATTGAATTGTAAGTTAACTTTATTAGAATTTTATATGAAAGTGTTAAAAAGAAACTGATTTATAAATAAATTTTAAGGAAAAACTTACATTTAGCACATGCAATTTATAATAATTTTAAATTCATTGGAATTTTCCTTCTGGCTTGTTCTTCAAGAGCAATTATATCTATGGGATGGATAGATTTCAATTTTTCATATATATTATATGGGCAGGCGGCATTCATATACTCTTCTCTCTTCTCCTCTCTCTTCTCTTCTCTCTTCTCTCTCTCTCTCTGCTCTTCTTTTTTCTTCTGCTGCTCTCTCTCTCTCTCTTCTCTCTCTCTCTCTCTCTTCTCTCTCTCTCTCTTCGTGAAAATTAGAACCTTTCAAGAAGTTTTTATTTAAAGTAAATTAGATAATGGTATTAATATTAATTGTTGTCAGCAAATAAAGGAAAAATTAATAAGTTAATTATGTTATTTTTGTACTTAGTCTGGCAAGGTTCGTTATTATGGCAGCAGTTTTCAGTTTTCTTTGGTTTTTAATGGGAATTGAAATATTTATATAATTTATTATTTTTATTTATTAATTATTATATATAATAATATCATATATATATATTATAATATATATATATTATTATTACTTTTATATATATATTTATATATATATTATATAATGTACAAAATTGTATACTCTTCTACGTTCTCCTGGGTATATATATATTATTTTTATTATATATATTATATATATTATTATATATTATATTAATATTATTTTTATATAATATATTTTTATATGAGCCGACTGCGGGAGAATGGACGCATTGAAAAGAGTGGAAAAAGAAAAGAGAAGATTTAGAAGAAAGGAATTAGAGAAGAGAACCAAGAAACAACGCAAGAGCTTGCAACGAGGGATTAGAAGTTTGAGTGCTGGTGAAGGAGATGGTTCCTGAGTGAACATTTGTTCAGACTGTGAAGAAACGTTTTAGAAGCATTACCTTAGCAATTAAAACAAGATTTTCAATAAATTTAAAATTTAAGCTTTTTTTCCTTATAAGCAGGAGCACGAATTTTATTCAATTCTTTAGATATAACATAAACTTATTAACTTAATTTGTTGGTCAAATTATTTTGGGTTTTTTAGTTGTAAAAGATGATAGAGACTGGCATTGATGGAGCGGCCTCGTTATCCAGAAACAGGAAAATGGATCAAGCACCATAAATGGCGTCCGGTAGTCAGCTGTTGAGCCACTCGCCCACTTAGCGAAAAGACAGGTTCGTCACTGGTCGGTTGTGTGTGTGTGCTACTCTCTTCTTGGCTCCGTCTTGTCAGACTTTAAAATTGAGCACCACCCTCCGAGATTAGGGTTTTTGCCGTGAATCTTCTC
>JABUQX010035761.1:10000-26749 GCA_015478945.1 Trachelipus rathkii | reverse complement strand
AGAGAGAGTGTAGTGAGATGAATATAATTAATATACAATTATATATCAATTATAATAATAATTTTGATAAATCAAGGATTAATACAACCTCTCTTTGTACTATTTCTATTGGATCCTGAGGCACGATTTACCTATACTACTCTGACGTACATTTGTACTCATAGTCAGTCTAGTACAGAACAATATTGAGAACTTTTTAGGCGTTCTAGTACAGTCTCAATAGTACACAAAATGACGTATCAGTAAGGAGTTAAATAAACAGAGAGTGCCGAATCTCAAATAGAATAGAAGAAGGTTATGTTAATCTCATTTGTAATTTTATCAAATTAATTTAACCTTAAAGAGAGATTTAATTAAGAGATTATATATTAATAGACTTTCAAAGGGAATTATTATTGATAGATATTTTATTATTATTTATATTACACATTTAATTTTTACTATTATCTATCTCAATGATGTAAAATATAAATATAGTATATAAAAAGATTAAAAATAAAAATTTAATAATCTCATAATAATTCATTTCATGTTTATATATATTATTTATATTATTATTATAATTATATTATAATTATTATTATAATTATTATTATTAATTATTATTATTTATTAATTCATTTATTAATTATTAATTATTATTTAAATATTATTTTAATTTTAATTTTTAACCATATTATTCGGATAAAATCTAAAATCAGCATTTACATTTGTTATTATTAATCAATTTATTTTTTATTTATTAATTTATGTTATGAGTTTGTACATGATATTATTAATATATACTTGAAATAATAATGAGATGTGATTCCTTATCGTGATATATATGTATACCTAACACTATACTATATATACTATATTATATATATATATATTATATATATATTATATATATATATTATACTCATATATATATATTATATTATACATATAATTATATATATATATAATATATATATATATATTATATATATATATATATATTATATATATATATATATTATATAATAAATATTAACAAAATTATTTATTTATAAAATCACGATCAATAATTATGGAATAATCCTGGAAATTATTATTTTTTTTTAAAAATTCGTTTATCCAAACACGGATAATTGAATTTAAACCCGAAAATGAATTAAAAGCAGTTATATCTTATAAATTCTTCGAAGACAAAATTGAGACTTCTTAGGCGTCTAGAACGTGCTAGACTGATCTATAGATGTCCTCTAGACGTACTAGCACAGTATCTATAGATAACGTATCTAGACGTCTAAGAACGTCTAGACAAATAACGTCTGAATGGAGTAAACTCAATTGCCCGGATCCAATTAATGAATATATAACAAGAAAGGTCAGCATAATATTCACTTATAAATTAATACAAAAGTACAATATTAATTATTATATTTAATCACTATTGGATAACAAACTTATTCAATTCTGTTATTATTAATTTTTAAAGTTAATATAAAATACGAGTTTATGCTACATTATATATAGGCCGAAGATTAGGTCAATATATAGCCGAGAGTTGAGGACGTAGCCGAAAAGTCATGAGCAATTATATGATACCGGTATATATAGTAAGTAAGCGAGCAATTAAGCCGATATATAAGGATATGTGGGCATATAGTACCAATAATGGGTGGAATAGCCGAATGGAGTTGGCTATATATAGCCGAATAAGGTATTAAAATTTCATGGCGACTGCAAATAAACCGGGTATCGATATTTTCAGCTTTGAATCTTTTTGATAATGATATACCGTGCTCAAATCTCAACCCCTATAAAATCACACAATAGTAATTCTACCTGAATTAGTACGTATCACGTCGAACTATTATATATATATGAGCAGTATCGAATTATTCACTCTATGCGTGTGCGTCGCAGATCGCTGTAGATTTCCCAGTTATAACAAACTCCGTGAAGAGGATCGCAAATAGAAACTGAGAGAAATGAAAATGCACTAAAAAAGTATTTCGCTATAGAAAAGAAAAGGAACGATTTTAATCCTCATACTTACTAGTTTTTAAAACTTGAATTTAATATCTACACGGAGTTCATATACAGAGGAGAAGTAGTACACTGCAGAGATAATTGATTCCCACCGTTCTGATGCTACTAAAGACTAACCATATCAGGAAGAGTTACTCTCAGAATTATATATCAAATAGTGATATATATTATAAAGATATAATATTTTAGTTATTAATAAATATGAGTAAAATTGAACAATGCTAATCTATTGCTGATCGCAATTCACTACCGAGCTGTTAGTAGACCTCGAGATAATAATATATATTATTCCATTAACAATGTTAGCAATTTTTTATCTCTGTCTGTAATAGACATATATATATTATACTTATATATATATATATATATTATATATTAATATATATATATATATTATTATATATACGTTGCTTAATTTTGCTTTTCGGGAATCTTAACTTTATATAAAAATTAAAAGCAATTCCGAGGAACTAACCATAAGGGCTTAATTCTTACATAGAATTATGAAGTCGACCGATTTTTCGGGTAATTATATATATATATCTATACGCATCTACTATCATATAAGTACAAGATTAAAGAATAATATTAATAAATTAACGACTTAATAAGTTATTATATATAACAGTACAATATATAATATAATATTTAATATTTATTAATAATTTTTATAAATACGAAAATATATATTTAAAGTTTAAATTACACACTTGGATAATCTGCTCAAAATATAAAATAATTAATAAAGTATAAAACTGATTTGTAACATTGGACTGAGTTAATTGTAGTTTATTATTCACTTTTTTTAATATTTAGAATATATTAATTATTTGTAATGTTTATGACGAAAAAACACAACTCAATTACTAAAATATCTAAACATGTATGCGTACCATGTCACGAATACGCTTACCATACAAATATTTCCTATGATTGTAACGACTAGAAGATTAATGTTTTTGATGCACTATTATCTTTGTAAAGCGATACACCGAGTGTTTTGATAAAGAATGATTTCAGGATACGTAAGTCTGTTTGTTGGTTGGTTTGGTCTATTATTTTAAAATTTGAAACAGAAAGCGGGTGATGTTTTATATCTGCATGTTCTCTGATGTTTGAGTTTTGGGGATTTGTGATATTTTGGCCTGTGCGTGGTGATATTCCTAAATGCTCACTCGTTCGGACAAAGAGCTGGCGTATAGTACTGCCAACATAGATAGCTGAGCAGCTATCACATCTAAATTTATAAACGAAGAGAGAGCACAGGATGTCAGGCAGCTTGTCTTTGTGGTTTAAAATACATTTGATTGTGTTATTACACTTAAAAATCAGGATGACTATAATTTGTGGAAATGTATTGTTTAAAATAACTGTATGTTCATTTTTTAGTTTTTGACTTAGAATATAAAAATATGGAAATTTAATATGTAAAATATTCTTTTCAGCTTTTAAAACTACGTTTTTGGATTCGTAAATTGTGTAAAGAAAATTATTTTTCTGTGTTTTGTATTAACGTAACAGGGTGTAAATTAGAATTGAAATATTTTGTTAAGAAATCGAATTCTTTGTGAACTGCAACAAAATCTGAAGATAAGTGATTGGCTCTTTGATTTAAAGTTTTAATACTGTTAAGTTTGTAAATAAATGATATATAACTCAAGAAGATTAACCCTAATTATGTAAAGATGATTTGACGGAAAATTAAAATTCTAAAACCTATCGAAATTTTTTTGTAATAAATAATTCTAAAAATTGCAATGAGTTGATTGACTTTTACTCTTTAGTGAATTTTTTGCAGATAGTTGATCATTAAGAAAATTTATAAATAGAGAAACTTTATTATTTTCAAAAAGGATAAATATATCGTCCAAGTAGCGTTTGTATAATGTTGGTTTGATGCTTACTGGACATTGGGCGAGCAAAATTGTTTCATAATGATTTAAATATATATATATATATATGTTTTTGTATAATAGTATATATGGAAGATATATATAAATATTTATAAATATATTATATATATATATAATACTATTATATATATTATACTATATACTATATATATATTAACTAATTGCAACACTTAGGGGGATACCATAGCTAAAAGATTAGGCGGAAATATAATTATTGACCGAAAAAGTACGTATCTTTGCATGCTAATTTTAGTAGATCTTTAAATTCTTGCTTTGAAAGATTGTGGAACTTGTTGTGTGTGGTAAATGTTTATTCGGTCAACATATGAATTGCCTCGTCTGTGGATATATTAGTATAAAGGGATTCTTCTTCAAAGCTACACAAGTGGTAGTTATGCAAATTACCGAAGGAATTTAGTGAGTCTTTAAAATCATAAGAGTTACAAATTGTATATTCATCTACGAGCAAACGCTACATGGACGATACATTTCTCTTTTTTTATAATAATAATAAAGTTTCTCTATTCTTAAATTTTCTTAACGATCAACTATCTAACATAAAATTCACATGAGAGGAAGAGTCAAACAACTCTTTGCAAATTTTAGATCTATTTATTACAAAAAATTAAATACTTTTACAGAATTAGGATTAAACTACTTCAGTCATATGTCATTTATTTACAAACTAACAGTATTAAAACTTTAATTCATAGAGATTATAGACTTATATTCAGGTTATGTTGCAGTTCCTAATAATTCAATTTCTTAACCAAATATTTAATTTCTAATTTGTTAGCTTAACACAAAACACAGTAAATAATTTTCTTAACACAATTTATGAACCCAAAAACATTATTTAAACAGCTGAAAAGAAAATTTTATACATTAAATTTCAATATTATATTCTAAGTCAAAAACTAGAAAAAATAATTTTCAATAATATTAAACAATATATTTCCACAAATTAAAAGTTAACCTGATTTTCTCGTCTAATACCACAATCAAATGTATTTTAAACCACAAAGACAAACTGCCTGATAACTTGCGCTATCGTCTTTTAAAATTTGAAAAAGGAAATGGGTGATGTTATTTATCTGCGCGTTCTCTGATGTTGGACAAAATATCACTATTCCTCCTAACTCAAACATCAGTGAACAAACAGAGAAGACACATTATCCAATATCTGTTTCATATTTTAAAATAATAACCCTAACCAACAAATAAACAGACTTACGTATTCTAGAACCATTCTTTATCAAAACTCTCAGTCCATCACTTAACACAGACAATAGTGTATCATAAACATTAATCTTCTAGTCGTTACACTAATAAGAAAGTTTTATATGGTAAGCGCCTTATGCAGGTTGATTTTTCGTATTTATAAAAGTATAGTTCCTGGATGTCGTTCGGACAAGTCGCTTATAAAATTGCAAGAAAGTGAAGAAATTAAAAGAAGGTAAAGAAAGAAGATAAAATATAAATCTGGAGAACGTTTTTACCATCTGGTTTTGAGAAAGAAGAGAAGATTTGCTTTTGAGGAAATTGTTCAGTAAACAAGTGGACATTGAAGATATGGAAAAATGAAAAATTTAAAAATAAATTTGAATTAAAATATTTCGATTTTAATTTGATATACATATATATCTTTAATTATTATTAGCATATAATAAAATTAATTACCTCAGGTACCACTATTAATAAAAAAGGTTTATAAAAGGTATATGTCTTTTTATTTCATTATTAACATCTCCTTTCTTGCCTTGATCATATAAATATAATAAAATTTTATTATTATATAAAATTCATGGTCTTGTTATCAACAATACACAAATAAATTTCTTTTGTTATTTGAGTTCCATTAATTATATAATTTTTAGAATGGTTTGCAGAGTATGAGGGCATATTCCTCCATGATCTCTACTAAAATCTTCCTCACCATTCTTTTCTATTATATTTTGTTTACATCACTTACGATCAATTCATTTCTTTAACAAGAAATTTTACAAGTGATCTTTTTATAGGGACATTAATTATGAATTCATACCTTATCAGGCTATATATTTTAATATAAAATAAAGATCGTGTAAGGACAAGGCCCTTAACACGTCTTCCCTGCACTGGTGTCTTGGCTGAACTCCCACCTTTTCTGTGGCTCGAATTTATTAAAATTTCAACCGGTAGAAAAGACCGGCACCAAATGGTCAGTTTGATTTTAAATTATATAGCAAACTGAAAGCAGTTATGTGCGATCTTATAACATGTATGGTATTTTTAGTTTACTTAAATACTCATAACTTTCTTAGAGGCATTGTTTACAAGCTCTTAATAGATGTGTACTAGAAATACGCCAATAAAGAGCGTTGGTAAATATTTACAATTACGTTTCTCTACTCATAAGATTCTATTTGGACCTAAGCTCAAGATTAAGCATGGTACAATATATATATCATAATAACTATAATATATATATATATATAATAATATATCATATATATTATATATATATATATACTATGTTATATTCTATAATATACTATATTATATAGCTAAAATATTTATATAATAATATATATATAATATATATAAATTATATATAATTATAATATAATACTATATATATATATATATATATTGTAATTACAGCACTACGTTAACATGAATGCTTTCTACAAGCAGGAAAATGAGGAATGGCTGAGTAAAAATGAAGATTACCTTGATATGGTCATAAATCCAGATTTTAAAAAACTTCTAGTAAGTTTCTTAACTTTGCTGATATAGTATAGTAGAGTAGAATGCATGAATTAAATAGGTAGAGTAGAGTAGAGTACAGTAGAGTAGAGTAGATTAGAGAGAGTAGAGTAGAGTAGAGGCTTTATCTAAGTTAATCTATAACGATATTCTTATGGAGAAAAGAGAATTATTAGTTATTACCGAGCTGCGGAGTAGTTAAATTCTTTTCCCGGCTCCGACATCGTCTCCAAGTCCATCATTTAAAATTAATCGCCCCATTCCGACTCCGGCTCCGGTTCCGACGTCCAGACTCCGGCTCGGCTCCGGCTCGACTCCGACTCCGGCTCCGGGCTCGGTTTTAGCTCCGGGCTCCGACTCCGACATCCGGCTCGAGGTCGCTCAGGCTCAGGCTCAGGCTCAGGCTCAGGCTCTCGCTCTGGCTCAGGCTCAGCTTCTAATTTTAATTACTATCTTCTCCACGTACATAAATAAGTCATTAATGCTCAAAGTTAATAATTTTAATGATGTAATAAAAAGAATGGTTGTTAGTGATATCTTTATTTTCTCTTATTAAAAATTGAAAAAATAATGTAAATTTTTTTTCTTTAAGTGGAATAAATTATGATTTACTTTCTTCCTTACTTTTAAAATTATTCTTCTTTGAACTATAAAACGCCTGAACATATGGAATATAATTTTTCTTTAAACGGTTTTTTTCTTAAAAATAAAATTGCTTCAATAAAATCCTCCTTTAGGTTCTTTGATCCGATTTTAATTATTTTTAAATTCAAAGATAAGCCATAAACCCTCACTTAAGTAGATGCATAAAGTTGTATCTGTTCAAGCAGCATTTTGAAAAATTTTGTGAGTGTAATTTGATTTTCGGTCAATCTAAGGCATTATGGAATTATACTTTATATTTTTCTAGGTAATTTTTGGATTGATGTCTTTTATTGGCTGATTGTCTTTTTTTAATCTTTTTTCTACATGCTTTAATTGGTACCATTCCAAATTAAGCGTGCTTTTTAATCTTTGCCCGACAAGATACCGCAAGAAAGAATTCCTGAAACGTGAACTATGTGATTCTGACCCAGATTTCTGATCATAATATTCATTTAATGCTCTAGGACACAAGGATCATTCCAAGCTTTTAATTCTGAGGTTCAGTTTTGAAGATGATCCTGAACTCTGAATTAACATAGATGTCCGACAAAGTATTCATTTTTCAGTTAACATTTTTTCTCTTTTGCTTTCATGGAATTATTTATGTCACTTGCAAAAATCTCTCCTTTATTTTCGAATGCATTAATTAGATGATTTAATTCTGTAAAAAAAAGTTCAGTAGTCAAGTTTTCCTCTTTAATTTTTGCTATAAGGTCCAAGGATATTTTAACAATTCTTTGAAAGTTCAGGTATTCCATTGACTACTTGAGAGAGAAATTTCAGGTGTTCTAGCAGTCATGATGATAATAATATTACCATTTATTTGCAGAATCTTTCGTGCATAAGGTGTGTTTCTTCATCTTGTTTCTTGATCTAAGAAGGCAAATTTTCCAGCTTGACGCTTTAAAACTTCAATTAGCTTTTGTGGAACCTGCTACTTTTGCTGCTACCGTAGTCCACTCTGTTGAGCGATAGAGTCGTAAGACAAGGGGTTTGGGTTCAATTCCTTGTCCGGATCCTGGATAGTAATTACTTAGAACAGTTCCCTTCCTTGCCCCCAAGTTGTGAGGTTTAATAAAAAAAATGTTTGGTGTTTGTCTGATTTGTTTCCTGAGTGTTTCGAAAGGCACCAAATACTGTAAGTGTGAACTCCACACCTTATGTGTGCAATGTGAACATCATTGGAACATAATCTCTTATACTTTTATTAAGTTACACCACGCATTATAAAGTGTGAACTTCATTCACACTTTATGTGTGCAATATAAACGTCTCTGGAACATAATCTTTCATACCTTTTTAAGTTACACCACGCAATGTAAAGTGTGAACTTCACACTTTACGTGTGCAATGTGACGTAAGATGCTCAAGCTTTACCATGGTAAAGTAAGAACAGGTACGTTAATGGGAAAAATCTTAACCTCATGTGTGCAATGTGAACGTCATTAAAACAAGATATCTCAAACTTTTACAAAGTTACTCCATGTACCATAAAGTATTAACTCCACACCTCATGTGCGCAATGTGAACTTCATTTAAACACAATCTCTCATACTTTTGCCAAGTAACGCCATGTACAATAAAATTTTAACTCCACACCTCATGTGGGCAATGTATATTTCATTGGAACATATTCTCTCATACTTTTATCAAGCTACACCGCTCTGTAAAGTGTGAACTCCACAACTCATGAATATGTGAATGTCATTGGAACGTAATCTGTCATGCTTTTGTCTGTTATTCTTTTAAATAGTTCGTCCTGAAAATTATTTCTTCGTTTTGATATTCAGTTAAATCACACTGACCAGCCTCTTCTTCCTAAAAAGTTTCCTAGTTCGTATTCAATACTAATATATTGTCTATTATTTCCAAATACGCTGAGCTATTTAATTTATTTGTTTCCCCCCGTATTTATTATCGTGTTGAGTCTAGGAATCATCTGAGAATGATATATCAATCAATCATTGTTTCTCGAGTGATGTGTTAATTCATAATGCTCTTCGGTGCGATGGTTTTCAACAAAATAAAGTAATTTATTTTTTATTGATCAAATTTAATGTCAAGCTGCTTGCACTTCATAATGTCAAAAAATTTACCAGCTTGCGGTAATATGACATACAAGCAATTTATGAAAAACACGAAACCGAAGAAATTCAACCTACAGTAAATGCATATACATTTGACTGGAGTTCGTTTGACTTTCAGCGATGAGTAAATGGCAACACTCTTAATTTCGAATCACCAGATAAATCGAATTTGGACTGGTAAGCATAGTAAAGATATATTTACATTCAGTAGGTCAGATAGATAAGGAAATTATCGGATAAATTGCAGATATGCCCTTCAAAATTCAAAATTTCAAAGTTTGTTTTCGAAAGAAAGTCAGGGCTTGATATGATTACGTTCGAAATGTAAGCAACTATGTGATTGGTTAATAACATGCAAATATCTTATCTCATCTTCTTAAGTAGCAGCTTTATCCTTATGACCTTTTCGAACATAAAGTAATTAATTAACTTTTCTAACAAATATTAAGCATTTTCCCTCAAAAAAAATTTAACACGATAAATACTAAAAATATTTGTGATCATAGAATAAACTTTTGTTTTATATGAGGTCAAATTAAATTTAATTTATTTTTTGTCGCATCACAAATTTTGCAGCGAAATGACACACTCATGCATACACACACAAGTGGTCTGTAAATTCTAATATAGGATTGAATTACTATAATTTTAATTATATCTATTATATGTCATAACTGATAAGTTTGACTAGATTTAAAATAAATATGCCGTAATAATATATATATATTTATCTGTATATTTATATTATTATATTATTATTATATTATAAACTTTAATATATATATATAGTATATATATATATAAGATAATATATATATATATAATATATATATATAATATATATATACTATTATTAAAATATATCTTTTTATAGATAAAACTAATAAATTGTAAACGTTACAAAATAATAATTTTAATCATTCTAATAATCATAATAATAATAATAATAATAATAATAATAATAATATAATAATAAATAATAATAAATAATAATAATATTAGTAGATTATAACTAACATTCACATGTAAACATTAAAAAAAATAACTGGAATTAAATATAAATCTATTAAGAAAAAATTTACGAATGAATTTCTTACCTTTGGCATTCGAAGCCATTACCGCCTTCTAGAATGCTGAGGCTATTTCTGAGGAGGAGTGTGCCTCCCTCCAGGTGTTTTTATCACAGATAACAAGTTGGCCACGCGTGCAGAGGTTATTGGCCCCTTGGCGAAGGAGTTCTTCGTAGCAGCTGTCCGTGACACGGGTTCCGCCTTAAGCTTACTTTTGTTTCAATGATGCCATTCGCATAGAGAAGACGCGACTTTACACGCCTCGTTGGCTATAATAGAATAATAAATATAGTTATAATAAATAAATAAATAAGCGTATAAATAAATAAAATAAATAAAAATATATTTTTTATTTTTTTGTGTTTTTATACTTTTTTTTTTTTTTTGCTCGTTTGGTTTATGAAATAATTTATATCTTTCATCTTATATACTCTTATATATTACTAATACCTACCGTTTAGATTCGGCCTCAGGTGATCTATCATACGTTTCTGTTGTCGCGGGCGGCTATATGTAATATATAATATATATATATATATATATACTCTTATAAGATATTAAATATATAAAATATATATATTACATATATATATATATATTATATAATATATATATAAATTATATATATATATATATATATATATAAATGTGAAGCACTGCATGAGCTAGTCTCATCGGATCGGCTCATACGAGTACTCGAGTGCATTAGAGCTATAGAATTCAAATAAATAGCTCATTGTACGTAACTCATTAGATCTTCATGGTCCAACTATCCTGAGAGATACTTATCGCTTTCTAGCCTCGATGTTATACAGATGCAAGTGTGATGAGCGCATGATATGAGACCACTTATATAGGGGATCTAGCTTTAGCGGGGTCTCTTGTAATCGGTCATAAGAATTTTATGTATGAGTGATTTACGTATATTTAAGATAAAAATCGATCGTATCGCATATCGAACATTGCCATAATCCTTGCACATAAATTTTTTGAACATTATCTCCTTTCTGAAGTAATATAATGCTTGGGCATATCTAATAACCAACGGTTAAAAAAAAACATATTTTTTTAAAAAAATCGAATGGTGCATAGGCCTTCTAAAAGATGAAACTCTGAACTGTAGAATACTTGTGATGTACTCTTTTTATAGTGACATTAGGCTTATTTTAATTTTTTTGCTATATATACTCATATGATAGTCCGTTCTGTGTTAGATATTTAGGTACGTAGATCGTAATCAGTTTGATGATGTTTGTAGATGAGTTATAACCATGACGGTTTGATGAAGATACCTTTATCGGTCATATGCGCAGACTTTTCATGCGCTCGAATGGCTCGTAGACCGTCATTGAAAGCAATTAGCCATTTTTGGGTGTTCCAGTATTATATGTATTTCGTTAATCGGTATTCTGTTCAATACTTTCGCTGCGAGAAATATAATATATCTCGAAGATAATTAATGAGCAATCTGTATTTATGAGTCGGATTATATCATATAGTGATGAAATATAAAATGATAAGACATTGGTAATCAGTGAACGTATTCATTATTATTTGATTGGGCTCTAGTATTCCAAATTAGAAGTGTATTATAGACAAATGTAAGCCTATCTATTTAGGTAGATACTATTTTCTATTTAAGGAGATATGATATGATACTGGCAAGGTCAATGCGATTTCTAATCTAATATATAGCAAATATTACCATGCTATTACAATTTTCCTCTACCTTCTGATTTTTTTTGATATATTCTTTTAAGTATCGTAATGATATGATGTATGTATTCGTTACTTGTTGATACTGTTTTTTTGTATTACTTTTAAGCTTGATACTTTTAGCTTCTCGTCATCGGACTTATTACGTATTCCTTGTAATCATTCGTTATTTAAAAAAATTTAAAAAATTTCAAAGGAACTCTACCAAAATTTATGTTAATAACTAAAAACAAAAGCGTCAGTTTTTAAATGTATTCTAAGTAGATTAAATTCTATTTAACCTAATTTAAAAACAAAAACAAAAAAATAACATAAACAACATGTAATTTTAACATCAATCATTATTGGCTATTTATGCATAGAATTTATATATATATACATATTATAATATATAATATATATATTATATATATATATATATATATTAATATATATACATATATATTATATATTATTATATATATATATAATATAGTATATATATATATATAATATTATATATATATATATATTATATATATATATATATAATAATAATAAAAGTTTTCCAGTTACATATTCTCAGTTGTTCCTTCATCATTTATATTTCATTCAGGATTTTTAATTTTAATTTTTAATTTTAATTTATTTTTAAACTAACATTTTAAATTTAAAATTAACACTGTGTTAATTTAATGCACTTTAAGAAGGTGATTAGTTGCTGAGATCATAAAGGCTATTCCCATTCCAACACTTATCAACTTATTTGAATTTTCACTGAAATTTGTTTATTTATAGAAGTCTACTGAAAAAGAATTCCCATTCATACTAAAAATCGTAAGCCGTATCAATCAGAAAACTTAACAATTCCGGTGCATCGGATGAAAATCTCGAAAAGGAAAATTTCCATGCAAGCGTTGATCGCACAATAAACCGGATAATTGTCAGATTTCATCAATCGGGAATTTTAACGAAATTGGAAAGATAAAATTTAAGTTATTTATATATTTTTCTTAAGGTTATTTTTGTTCAAGATATATTTCTAAATTGAGTTCTTTATTTTTTGTTCTAGAAACCTTTCTTGATTAAAACGTTTTTTAAAAGTTTTATTGTACCCGTGCAAACCCTGTTGAGCAATTTTTATTTAAAACAAAATATTGGGTTTAAAAATTAGAAAAATTTTGTTGAAAGTTTGAAAAGACCAAAGATTTGACAATACAAAATGTATGTTAGTGTTGCCTCGGCTCCGGAGACCTAGAACAACATTAATTTTTCTTTTAGATCTCGAAGAGCTCCGGTGTCTGAGGCTGGAGTTCATTAGAGCTCCGAAGCTCTCCTGAATTCGGTGCAGGTCCATTGGGGCAGTTCCGAAGCCATTAATCCTCCAATGCGTGCACTGCAGGATCATCTAATCGGAAATTATGAACTGAGGTAAATTCCAAGTATGCTTATCTTGGAGAACTTATATTTCCAATCGAAAAGCCAAACCAAGGAAATTTATACTCTAAAGCATCATGGAAGATAGAATATCAGTCTCTGTGGAAAATTTCTTCGTTGTTAAAAAAAAAAAAAGAGTACTTTGAACTATGCTTGTGTGTATGTTTTGCTAGCAGTTACTTTTGAACGAGTTTAATAAGTGCTCCCACTCCTTCCCCTTTTATCATAAATACCCACAAAACTCACCTACACACACAAATACACACACACAGTCGAACACTTTCGTTTATCCTAACTTTGAAATGGGATAACATCACACTGCCTCAGAGATATTTGGAAGGGCTGCATCCAAACAATTTCCCACGTCTACTCTTCTCCCTCATATCGTGAGAGTTGCTAGCCTCTAGCCTCTTGTGATGGCATTGGTGCCAGCAAGGCTCGGGATTTCCTGCCAATCCACGACTAAATTAATATCTGGTTATTTATCCCTAAATTCTATTGGCAATCATATTCTTCAATCATATTCATATTCTTATGCAATTCATATTCATATTGTATGCAATCATATTCTTCAGCTATATTAGCTTCAAAATAGAGCAAGTTCTTTCATCTTTTAATTACACTTCTGATAATTATCGGTTTGGGTAACTTCTACGTTCACCGTTGCCAATGGTTTTCCTCTAGTTCTCAAGATTTAGTTGGTGAACTCCTTTGACTATTTCTCTATTCACAATAGTCATGAGGAGATTAGTGCAACTCCCAACTCAATTCCACGATCGTCATGGAATTGAAACCAACACACTAAACCTTTTCTTGTCTTCCAACCCTTCCAGGTTAAAAGAATTTAACTGTAAATAGTTAAATTCTTTCAACCTCTTAGCTCCTCTGACCATCTTCTCAACTATGCATACCGTTTTTTCTTTAAATCTTTGGTAGGAAAAGTTCGCCATCTCCGCTGAGGAAACGCTGCTGTAACTTAGGTCCTGCAAACTGGTCGAATTTGCGGCTATATTTCTTTTATTTTCTTTGAAATGATTACAGCGAGGAACCACACTTTAAATTAACCAAAATGATTCTCTCTGGCATGGAGTACTACATTTCATTTATCTTCCCTTCAGCTAAAACTCATATACTCCACTACTACTTTACTAGTTTTACAACTTAACTCTACCAGTTTTCGCACTATTCATCATAGGATTGCAGTCAAGAATTATTACCATTGTCTTCAAATACAAGAAGAATGTTATGGATATATATCATTCAGGAATCTTGCAAAATATGTTCTAAATGACATAAAAACTATTTTTCTCTGTTGAAAATTTTATAGAACCTTTCTGATCCTTCATACTTTTCCTGTAATTTTGCAAAAAATGTTAAATGTGAGCTTATTCAATTCGTGCCGAAGAGCAAGAGCCTTCCCAACCCTTTAGCTATTTTCCTATAGTTTTATAGTTTTATAGTTTTATAGTTTTATAGTTTTATAGTTTTATAGTTTTATAGTTTTATAGTTTTATAGTTTCATAGTTTTATAGTTTTATAGTTTTATAGTTTATAGTTTTATAGTTTTATAGTTTTTAGTTTTATAGTTTCATAGTTTTATAGTTTTATAGTTTTATAGTTTTATAGTTTTATAGTTTTTAGTTTTATAGTTTTATAGTTTTATAGTTTTATAGTTTTTGCTTCTAAAGTTTTCGAATCTACTCTTAAATTGAAGATTTGAAAGCATCTTAAATCTTGTAATCTTATCTCAGATCGTCGGAATGACTTCAAAATGGAAATATCTACTTGTGATCCTTCATATCTCTCTAATTATCTGAACCTCTGACCCTCTGACCCTCTGACAATTTGACCCTCTGACTCTTGGTCATCTACTATTCGGGATTTCGGTGAGTCATTTCCTGTGGCGCTGAACATATTCACAGCCTTTGTTAAAGTCTGAGAAAATGCTATGATTTATAAATATCCCCCTTTCGGTTTCTATCCATCTCCCTATAACCTTCCTTACAATTTTATTTCTGGTAGTTCCCTAGTTGTTATTGTAGACGTTCACCGTCCTTTAAAACTATCACTATTGGTATTCCTTCGGATTCTATTCTATCCTCAACTCGATTCTTCATTAAAGATCTTCTATTTGTCAATCCTCTCTTTTCCACTATTATGCCGACTTTTCCACACTTCATTACTCATTTCAAAACGAAAGACGTCCTATTATAATGGCAATAAGCTAATGCTAGGATGGTGGACTCCAAGCTAACTGACCTCTGATCTATCTCATATCACTAATCAGTGCAGAGAGCATTGCTCATTTTAATGCCCCAAAAAATTCAATAAAATCATCTCTACTCGAGATAATCTTGCACAATACAACATCTTCGAAAATACACAATCCAATCTTTCTTATGATATTAATATTATTAGGATTTCTTTTTCTCGTGTTATTCCTTGGAAGGATCACATCATCTCCGTCACTGAAATTTTTAAGATGATGGGTGTAATGTAGGGGATTCAGAAATTTTTCCTACTAACCCAGTAGATAGATCATTTTAGGGGCGTCGTTCGCCTTTGTATGTGATATGCACCACACATATAGGATAATCCCACACATACATCTCTCCTTGAAAGGGTAGGAATTTTCGAGTTATTAACTTTCCTGCTCTCGCTGACCAAATCCAATTTGTGGTTTCGTTTAAGCAATGTCTTCTTAACTTTCATGCCAAATGGAAGTGTTGTGTAGGTTTTATTCATTTTTTACAATTTGCTCTTCGTATAATTTTAATGTACCATTGCCCTAATTTTAGAATAAGAACATTCCCATTAAAAAAATAACATGTCGAGGATGAGGAAGGAATATATTGCATGGTAGAGCTGGAGCGGAGATTTGCGGAGCTCTCCGCTCCGGAGCTGGTCCGAAGCTGCATTTGAACTTGCGAAGAGGAGATTTTCGGAGGTAACCTAACACTAATACAGGATGACTCAAAAAAAAGGAACCCAGCACACACGTTTTGGGATACCTCCTACACTCATTTACTAATCGCATTTATTTTGCAGGATATGGCAGAAGCAACGTCTGTGAACACAACTAGACCTCAATGGACGCTTGAGCAAAAAATATACTGCATAAAATATTACTAC
>JABUQX010035761.1:0-5000 GCA_015478945.1 Trachelipus rathkii | reverse complement strand
ACGTACACAAATCCAACCGATGTTGAAGAAAGACATTTGTTCTGGGCCTTCTTTTTATCATACTATAGCTCTCATCTGTATTTTATCTAAGGCCTTTGAATCCCTTTTTACCTCCAATTCCTTGGAACATCTGGAATCTCATTCTCTATTTTATGATCATCATTAGTGTGGGTTTCGATGCTCGAGGTTAATTTGTGATTTTCCCTCCCTTTGTGGTATTGTTCTCATATATTAGAAGGTTTTAGTTCCATCCTATTTTTGGAGAAGGTTATCTTCAAGGCTAAAAGACTCCCCTTTATTGGGTTATTCCAATTTTTAATTTTCCTTAACACTTCTTCATATTCTTCTCTTGCTATAAAATCCCCTTCATCACCTTCTCCCCCACCCCCCATATTATACCACACCTTCATCATACTCGTTTTCATGGTCCTCCACATTTACATTCAGGATTTCTTTAAAATAACTTGTTTGCCTTTTATTCATAACTTTTGATTCCAAAAGAATCTCTGCTTCATCATCATTAACGTGACTCGATTTCCGCTCTTTGTTCTGCTCTCATTTTCCATCCCTTTATGCCTTGTTCAAATATTCATCATATTATTCTTTTGCTTGCAATTCCTACCTTTTAAGAGGCTTTTTCCATCGTAAGGGTGGCCAAAATAATGGTAATTGCCCGTGAATAGAAGATGATAGCTCCAGCTGTCCCCCGGCAGAGTGGCTCGCTAGATTGGTTGCCAAAATATTTTTAAATGATTTTCAGATCATCAATTGAAAAATAGAATATTATATATCATATATATATATAATTATTATTATTTATTTATTATTTCTAATATATATATACATATTTATATATATATATAATATATACTCATATATATTATTTTATAAATTATATATTAATATATATAATATATACCCTCCACCATCATCCTCGCCAAGAACATATTCACATCTCGACGTTGATTAAGGTTTTTCTTTTGTATTTTATTTTCAGTAAAAGTTGAAGCAGAAAGAAAGCTTTGTTGAAGCCATTATTGTTTTTATATATAATATATAATTTTATACTCCCTATATATATACCTTATTTTTTTTATATATTATTATTATTAATCTATATATATATATATCATAATACTATTTTATCTTATTATTAGTATTTATATATATAATGTATATATATTATATATATATTCTGTAATCTTTTCTTTTCAATTTTTTATTCATTTTTTTTTACAAATCCTAACAACATACGGTCTAATTTACAAAACCCAAATCACTTACACGTCATGGGCAGGTTTATATTAAATGCAACAAACATACATTTGGGAATTGGACATTCTTCTAATACCATCACCACTCACTCAGCATGTTTAAACAAAAACTAAGGCCATATCTATCACAAAGATAGCTTACTTGTGACTTCCCCCAGAACATTCGGGGACCTTTTAGAAACTGAAATATTATTTCGTTCCTCATACAATGAACCTTGCACCATAAATCATAAGTCACTATATAAAATTAAAAAAAAAAATTTTTTTTGGCCACTATTCGATTTAAACAAAGAGAAAATATAAATATCATATAAAATTAGAATATTTCTAAGCATGTATGAACAAAATACTTTAGTTATAAAGTTTGAACACCAAAAAAATTTTATTAAGTTAAAGCATAGCAAAAATTAAAAGATTCTTTATAACCTAACTTAATATATAATGCTTATTTGCTCTGTAAAAATTACTTTATCTTTCTTCTAAATTGTATTTGAGCGAACAACGTAGCATATAAATTTACACTATAATTATTTATAATATTTCACTTTGTAGTATATATATATAACCAAAATTATTTCATTCTTAAGATACTAACATTGCTTTTAATGAACACGGCTTTCAAAGCACATTTACTATTTTACATTTAGCTATCCCATATTTTAAATACAAAACTATCAAAATCACTGGTGCTAACAATAGATTTACTGATCAAATAATTTTAATATATCGTAATTTTTTTTAAAATATATACATCATATATAGTATATGCCGGGATATAATAATATATAATATGAAAATAAAGATATATTTTTTATACAGTCATACTTAAATATTACTCTTTATATATTAATATTATATATATATGTTTTTTTAAATTAATCTCTGAGTCTCTTTAATTATTTTTATTTATTATAATTTACACTATTATGAATTTTGTTATAATATAAGTAAGTTAATCATAATATACTACTTCCTTGCTTCAAATAAGATCCTTATAGATAATAATAATATATATTATATACTATATTACCAATTATTTAGTAGTATATATATATATAATATATATATATATAAATCATCACTATCACTATAATATAATATAATACTAATATATAAATATAATATATATATAGGGATCATAATATTTATACTTGTGATATTATAACTATATAAACTATATATATATCACAGAACTCGTCCTATTTTTATCTATATAGGTAGCGGTAGATAACTCTATTAATTACTGTAGTCAATTATTATTGGTATAATGTCAATAATTATAATATTTAGTTAAATTAATAATGATCTCTAACAAACAATACTGGTTACATTATTCTATTATTGATATTATATTTTCGTTCTGGCCAGAGATGATGGTATTAGTATCAGTATTTGTCAAATTTCTATTTTATTATAATTTTTTTCCCCAAGGTATACGTTTTACTTCGTGCTCCCAATACGTTCAATATTATACATCGCTTAATTAACATGTCGCTATTTAGGGCTATTCTAATCAATTTAAAGTAAGGTGCCTATATTTCATATTTAACATGTAGTTAATATATAGTAAGTTAATTTTCTCTCATGGTTATTTGATGATGTGCATACTTGGTTGATTTGATGTAATATATAATTTGAGATGAATAAATATCTACTGATAATAAATTAAATGAGAGTTCAAGTTATTTTTATATATACATACAATTCTCCTAAAGCGGGAATATATACGTCGAGTGAAAATATTTATGATATATTATTAATTATATTCTTAATATATATATATATAATATAATATATTTATATATATTATATAATATTATTATTTATATATATATATTCATATTTAATATATATATAATTTACTATTATCTATATATATATATAATATATATAATATATTGTATATATATATAATATTTTTATATATATATATTATATATATATATATTATTTTATATATATTATTATTTATTATTAATTTTATTTATATAATAATATATATATATATATATTATTTAATATTAATATCTATTACTTATTATATATAATAATATATATTAATATATATCTATTATATTTATATATTATATTCATACTGATCGTGTATCATTATATATAATATTATATTATACTATCTTTTTATTTATTATACTATATATATTCATTATCTATATATAATATTATTATTATATTATCTTTATTATATTATTCCATATTAAAATTTATCTATATATCTATATATATTAATATATTATATATATTATTATATTATATATATATTATATATTAATATATATATATTTTATATATTTATATATTTATATCAGGGAATGTGCCTCTGGTAGAGTCTAAAGGGTTAAGTCAAAGTACATGCCGCTTCTACAAAAAGATCTAAAGTGTCACTTTATTTCTGTAGGGTTTTATTTATTTCGGTACTATAGAAGTTAATATCTTAAGATATATTTTGTGGGAAAGGTCTCATGGATATTATTGCTCAGGATATAAAATTGCGGGTTATTGCGGTTTACTCAGAGCATAGTTCCAGTGTTTTAAATCTAATAGAGATTTGGTGTTGCGGGAGCAGTTACAAATTAAACTACAACACTTAACTTCTTTGTAAGGTACTTAAAAGGTAAGCATTTTACATCGTAATGTGTATCATAAAAATAATTTAATATGGTCTGCGTTCAAAAAGGATTTTTCTGGATGATGATGGTATCATAATCTCATACGCCGCTAATTATAGGTATTACTCATATTAATATAATAGAACTTTGTGTTATATATGGAACAGATACCTGTCTTTATTCATAATATATTTAAATATACTTAAAATACTCAATAAGTAGATCACTAAATAGAAGCTCAATTCCTAAATCAATTTCTGTAATTAATATATAACGCTTAATCGATCATCAATATATCCCATAGCTGTTTATGGAAAATGATGTTATCCGTCGATGAGAGAATAAGATGAATCATAACTTCTTCATATGACTCAATCATATACATAACTTAACTAACTACTCAATAATGACCATTATACATAATACATCAACTCGATTAATAATTAATAATATCATAATCGAAAAAAATAAAAATAAATATTTCACTATCTCAATTCTCTTCTTCTGTATTTATCAAATTCATTCTCTCATAATCTTTCTCTCTCTTCTCTATAATAATGAATAATCATCTCTATGTAATAATACATAATCTCTCTCATAATATTCATAATATATATATAGTTCTAAACATTTCAAAAATATACTTAAAACTCCTGCCCTCTTTATATCATCTTTAAGTTTAATTGGGTTCAGTGGTAAAGTCTTGATACTTTTAATTATTTATATTCTCTATTTTTTCGAGGCTCCAGCAAAGGGGGGAGAATAATGGTGTGCTGTGAAAGGTCAAAGGTGACCAGCAGCCACCAGCAAGAGTGGAGCAGTCTTCCTATTATAATTTTTTGAACATCCTCGGATATTTTATGTATATCTTTTTATCTCCTCTTATCTTTTTACTATATTATATTTATACTATTTATATTATCTCTTATATATTATATATCCTATATTATATCAATATTTTTTCATATTTACTTATTTTATTATATATTCTATCACTTTAAAATAAATCTCTTGTTCTTTTCATCTCCTGTAGCACGAGTTACTTATTCTCTAATTCTCTCTTTTTTTGAAATTTATAATGTTAAGGCTCTCTCTCTCC
>JABUQX010035760.1:7500-20000 GCA_015478945.1 Trachelipus rathkii | reverse complement strand
AACTATAGTCTAGAATATGGGGCGTTTTATGTGTGAGAAGAATTTATAAAATGAGGAATGAACGCTTTAGGGAGTTGTGTGGTATAAAGAAAGGAGTAAATGAGAGAATAAATGAAAGTACATTGACATGGTTTGGTCATGTGGAAAGGAAGGATAATAGTCAGTTGGTTAAGCGGATGTATAGTGGTGCGTGTATTGGGAATCGAAAGTCTGGGAGACCGAAAAAAAGTGGATAGAGTCAATAAAGAAATTCCTGGAGGAGAGAAATGTGAGTTTGGCAGAGGCGAGAAGAAAGGTGCATAATAGGAGTGAATGGCGGGGTTTTGTGAGGGGGTATGGTTGAAAATCACCTGGTCCAAGGGATGAACCCTATCTTGACGAGATGCCATAGTGAAGGTTCATCGCAGTACCGTGAAGCCCTAGGGTGGATTTTCTGACTGCGACGAGTTCTCACGTAAAGGTATAAAGGGGGCGGTAGGGCTGGACTTTCTTTTCGATTTGCATCATGTTCTTCTACAACTTTTCTGTTTTCAATGCACACTACGCACCTTATCCCCAATCTTGGGGAGAGAAGGTTGGTGGTGATGGTGCTGATATATTATATATATATATTATATATATATATATATATATATATATATATATATATATATTATATATATATATATATATATATATATATATATATATATATATATATATATATATATATATATATATATATATATATTACATCTCTTTTAATGGTCAAAAGCCAAAGGCCAACCTAATTCCGACAGCGTTGATGGTTGGTTCCTAAGGCAGGTTCAATTTAAAGACCAAGATGCCCCGATACACGACGCTTGAAAGTATGCAAGTCAATGGTCGTTGGTAAAATAGATAATGGGAGTGTGTTCCAGACTTTACCAGTGGAGCATATGTTCAGTTGAGCACATCCATTAAATCTGGGGTCAGAGAGAGTTGGATAGATGAAGAGTGAGAGCGTGTAGAAAGGCGTGTCTCGCGAATCCTTCTGAATGGAGCTGGTATTATTTTTAGAGTTTGGTACAGCAGTGTACGTTGTAACAGTGATAGAATTAATAGAGTGACGTAATAATTAGACTGGTAGAAATACACTGAAGAGAGTTAATGAATGAAAGCAGGAGAGTTAATAGGAAGAAAAGCCCTAGACTTTAACTTTTCTAGAAGAGCTGTGTGAGTGGAGCCACCACAGATGTTAGAGTCATATGCCATACAGGGGCTAACGAGGCCCCAATAAAGAGCAAGCAACTGGGATGGCGTGAAGAAATTTTGAAGGCTTCTCAGAAGTTCCCTCTTAGAAGCAACTTGATCCTTCCAATTAAGGTCACGAGAAAAAGAAGCACCAAGAATTTAAAGGATAGATGAAGATTTGATTGAGTTGTGCGTTTTTGAGGATGTTATAGTTGTGTTGAATTTTTACGGCTTTTAAAAACAAACTTGTTCTCAATGTCCCAATTAGAAAATAAAGAAATATCGGAAGTTAGTAGCTCCAAGGCTGCTCTCCTAGCATGAGCTAATTGTTGTTGTGATTTACTTCTATAAAAAAATCAAAATGGAGGGAGTAATAAAGGGTGGAGTCTTCTGCATAGGAGTGGATAGGGGATGAGCTAATAGATAGAATGTCATTAATGATCAGTAGAAAGAGAGAGTTGGAGATAGGACAGAACCCTGATTAAACACTATTATAGATTTTACATGAACGGTGACTGTCAAAACAGATACTATAAACCTCCGGAAAGAAAATCAGAAGAAGGTCGCTGAGGGAAGGATAGATACCGAAAGAGAGAAGTTTAGAAAAGAGGAGAGAGAAGAGGAGAGAGAGAGAGAGAGAGGAGAAAGAGATATGAGAGAGAGAGAGAGAGAGAGAGAGAAGAGGAGAGGGAAGAAAGACGAGGAGAGAGAGAGAGAAGGAGACGAGAGAGAGAGAGAGAGAGAGAAGAGAGAGAGAGAGAGAGAGAGAGAGAGAAGAGAGAAAGTTTAGCAAATCAAATGCTTTGTGAGCAGACTCTTCGAAGCTTTTTGATATGACGCAGGCTCCCACAGCGAAAGATTCCGAAAAAACGCAGAGGGGAGGGGAAAAAGGAATTTTTTTTTTTTTTTTTTTTTTTCAAAGAAAAAAAAAAATTTTCTCCAGTGGCATTTTTTAGTAAGGTCATCAGTAGAGCGTTTCGTTACGAAAGTCACACTGGCGATCAGAGATAAGATTAGAGGAGTAAGCATGTTTCCATATATTCATATTTAGTGAAAGATTTCATATTTTTAAGAAGAGAGAAAATAAAGGCGATGGGACGAACGAATAAATTGAAGGTTTGAGAGGGTAAAGGGTGCAATGAGAGCACGTTTCCATCAAGAAGGGAAAGTCCAAAGAAAGAAAGGCAGTAGTCCCAATAGTTCTGCCAAGGCAAGGATAGTAACCTCGGAAAGCCAAAGGTTTTCAGAACTTACAGAAGGAGGTAAGCTATCAGGACGAACGCCATTTTAGTGTTTAAGCTTAAGCTCAGAGGAGAGAGAGAGAGAGAGAGAGATGAGAGGAGAGAGAGGAAGAGAGAGAGGAGAGACGAGTACGAAGAGAGAGAGACGAGAGAGAAGAGAGATCCGAGGAGAGACGACGAGAAGAGACGAGACGAAGAAGGAGAGTGAGAGAAGAAATTATCATCATTTATAAGAAACTACAAAATTTAGCTATAAATTTGGTTGGAGGCGAAGTGGAGAAGGAGGGATAGCCTCCGAAATCGTTTAAAGTGGAATTTAAAGCTCAAGGGTCTTGGAGGACGAATTCGCCTTAAGCTGAGATGGCAAAGCGGCATTTGTGCCTCGGGAAGACACTTAGAGAAAGGAAAAGGAAAAAGGAAATAAAAGCTGAATTTTTTTGAAAATGAAATAAAGATAGTGAGGAAGAGAAGCCGACGTAAAATTATTGCATTTTTTACGCTGAGAAAAGATTTAGAGGTCCGAGAATAGGATTTTACACGATTTTGGTTTGAAAATTAAGTCGCCAGTGAGTTTCTGAAGTTGTGAAAAAACGATCGTAGTTCCAGAACCACAGCGTCCTTTTTTTCAAACAGCATGAGACACAAGCCCCACCAGAGTTAAAGCAGGTTTGTTTATCTTTAGTAGAGGAAACAATATATGCAGAGAGAGTCACCCCGGTAATTAAAGCAACACACTCCAAGGGGGCTTCTCCACGGAAGCATTAATCAATTACATGGGGAAATCAAAAGTAGTACGAAAGCAAGTTCAGGCCAATTAGCATCACAGAAGTGCCAAAAACATACCTCGTCTTTAGACAGGGTTTTTTTTCCTGCCGAAGACTTTGAAGAGATTGAAGACGGAAACAGAAATAAGGTGATGAGGAACCACAAGGGAGGAAAGAGAGCTATCAAAATAAAGAGAAGAATATGCAAGGTTGAAAAAGGTCTAGAATGTTGGGTTCATCTCCAAGACAATCAGGAATACAAGCTGCACGAATTTCTCGATGTCATTCTGAATAGAAAAGTAATAGGCAAGTTCACCAGCCGTATCTTGAGAATTAGAGGAAAGCCATGGAATATGTTGAACGTTAGAAGATTTCAGAGAAAGGTGAAGAAGAATGCTCTGTTGGAGCTTAATTAGTGAAGACCATTTAGGGTAGTCTGTGGGTTAAGGGACAAATATGAAAGCGATGAATTATTAGTAAATTAACAGGATAACTTGACAATAAAAGTAAGAAACTTACGAAAGACTCCAAAGGCAGAGACACAGAACGACAATATAGAGGTACAGTAACCATGGCACAACAAACGCTATTAGCTGAAAATTGGAGATAGAGACTGCAGGGTCAGCAGAGTGGGTTTGCTATCGAAATGCTCCGACACATAATTTTAGGATGCAAGATTAAAGATTGTTCAAGAAGGATTTAAAGAAATTTGTAGACAAGAAACCCGAGCTTTAGAACTATCCACCGGGGCGAATTACGTTACGTCATCAACCCCACCAGCGGATGCCGTTAACTCCCAGAGTGGTGATAGGAGAGAGGAAGGAAAGAGAGGGGAGGGGATGAAAATAATATGTCAATATTTGGGAAGCCGTCCTCTTTGCTTCTTCGTGTGGTTTTTACATTTTAAAATTTATTTTTAGAATTAAGTGTTTTTCAGTAGAATTTATTTGTGTTTGATAAAGGTTAGCCTACGCCAGTGTAAGAGGAATGTGGGTATGAGCTCAAGAGGAGAAGCATTAGACGCTGAGTGCGCTAGGTGTCTTTCTTAACCAGAAATGCCCAATGTGCAGGCCAATCTCGTGGCTAACGAATTGGATCTTCCCTTTCCATATATATGCACGCATATATGCTGTATATATATATATATATATATATATAACTATAACTTCTTAACTAATATATATATATATATAACATATATATATATCTTTCATATATATATATATATATAATTACCCAATACTATTTCTTTGCAAGAACAACTAATGAGAAAATTAAATAATATTTTTAAAACGAGATGTTTGAGCAATAAATTTGTATCTCAAATCGTTTGGAAAATTGAGATGAAAAATATTAATAATTTCGTGATCAGTATTTAAATATGCTTTAAATTAGGTTATATATATGTAATATATATATATATATATATATATATAATATATATATATATATATATATATATATATATATATAAATATATATAACATATATATAATATAATAATATATATATACTAACTATATAACTATATATATATATATAATAATAATATATAATATAGCATAATATATAATATATATATATATATATATATATAATAATAATTTATATATATATATAATATACATATATATATAATAATAACATATATAATATATATATATATATATATACTATATATATATATATATATATATATATATATATATATTCATTTCTGAAATTCAGGAGAGGTTTTATATTATGCCAGAGTCGTGAACAATAGGCAAGGCTATAGGCTCGTATGAAATAAATGTAATATATATATAATATAATAATATAAATAATATGTAATATATAATAATAATATAATATAATATATATATATATATATATGTATATATATATATAATATAATATGTATATATATATATAAGTAAAAATTTTAACAATATCAATAATAATATATATATGTATGTAAACAATATATGTATGTATATATATAATAATGTATATGTAATAATAATATATATAATAATAATATATAATATCATAACTAATAATAATAATATGTAATGGCAATAATATATATATAATATGTATATATCAATATATATATGTATATATATAATAATAACTAATATAATAATAACATATATATCTCAAATACTAACTCTAATAATATATGTATGTATGTAATATGTAATAACTAATATAATATATATCATATATATGTAATAATAATATATATCTAAATATATATGTAATATGTAATAATATATACCTCTTCATAACAATAATATGGAAATAGAGAGATTAAAGTATCTTTTCTTTTCGTAAGCCAGCTTATATATATATATATATAATATACAATAATAATATATATAATAACAATAATATACATATATATCTTTATAACACCATGTATATATAATATCATATATGGATATAAAGAAATATTAATATGTATATGTAGGAGTATGTAATAATAATAATATGTATCTTCTTCAGCTATTCAACTGTATAACAACAACCAACCAGCCTTCAACCAACATAACACTATGCTGTAATAATATATAGTAATAACTCATACGTATCTTAATAATAATATAATATATGCATGGGGAAAGTTTATGTAGGGGATATTTAATAATATAATAATAATATATATGTAATAATATATATAATATATGTATAAATATATATATGTATAACCAACTCCTTAAAAAAAAACTATAATATATAAATATATATATGTTTTTATATATTATGTAATATATATATAATAATAATAATATATATAACTATATTTAATATATATATATATATATATATAATAATAACCTTCACTTCTTCATCTTTAATATAATATATATATATATATATAACTCTTTCATATATTTCTATATATATTAAACTTACAAAAAAGTATTTCATATGGCATTAACGATACTGGAAACGTCTTCTGATATGAAATAAAAATAATAGTAACAATAGTAATAATACATATATATATGTATATAATATATGTATAATAATATGTATATATATATACTATATATATATATATGTAATATATAGCCGTATATATATATATGTATAATATAATAATAATATGTAATATATATATGTAATAATATATGTAATAACTAATAATAATAATAACCAACCTTAATAACTCTTTCTTTCACTATATGATCTAACTATATATAATAATAATAATATGTAATAGTATGTATTGACAACTTAATAGTAATAGTAATAATAGCTAATAATAATATCTTCTATGTATGTAATAATATATAATAATGTATATATGTAATAATAATATATGTAATAATAATATAATAATAATATAATAATAATATAATAATAATAATAATATAACTGTATATCTTCAACTATCTTCGCTAACATAATAACAATATGTATATATAGCCAATATATATATATCAATAATATATATAATATAACATATATATATAATATATATATATATGTATATCAGCATAATAATAATAATAATAATAATAATAATAATAATATATATATAATAACTCATTAACATATGTATATGTAATATGTATATATATAATAATATATATATATATATATATATAACATATAATAATAATATATATATAATATAACCAATAGCCAATATATAATAATAATAACATAATAATATAAAATATGTAAATAATAACTAATAATATATACTCATAATATATATAATAATAATAATACATATATAATATGTAACAATAATATATATATAATAATAATAATAATAATATAATAATAATATATATATATGTATAATAACTCAATAACCATAATAATAACTTAGTAATATTAATATATAACTATATTCTCGCAAGCGCATTTCCGAACTCAGAAGCTGATTTTTGCTCTTTCAAAATACTCCATTAGGGACGACACTGGATCAATAACCTGACGATTGGGTTAAATGAATAGCATTTTGAATTCAGCATGTCGAAAATATATATATTCAGTGAAAAAACCTAAACCGAGAAAATGTCGCAGACCAGTGTAATTGATCCCCATATATTTTAAGTCTGTAGTACAATATTTCAACAATCTCTGTGTCTTTCTCTCTCTCTCTCTCTCTCTCTCTCTCTCTCTCTCTCTCTCTCTCTCTCTCTCTTTTTCTCTTTCCACTCTCTCTCTCTCTCTTTATGTCTCTCCCCTCTCTCTCTCTCTCTCTGTCTCCCCCTCTCTCTCTCTCTCTCTCTCTCTCTCTCTCTCTCTCTCTCTCTCTCTCTCTCCTATCTAACGTTTTCCAGATATATAAATGCAACATATGCTGTACCTTCTTATTCCATTCTATGTATTTTTCTATTATCATTTCCATGTAAAGTATCAAATCTATTTTGATTTTCATACCATAAAACCATGTTGCCACTTTCCAATTTGTCCTGAACCCTTATCCTTAGTCCTTTTCAGAATTCTTTGATGCCATCTTAATCGTGGCATGAGGTAATACTATTCCTCATTACATTTTCTCTTCTGCCTTCTTTCTTGTGTATTTGGAAAATAAATGCTTTCCTCCAGTCTTCTGGAATTCTCCTCATTCCAAGCTTTGTTGAGAAATTCTATAAAAAATCTGGCTATTCCTTCTCCACTCTTAAATAATTTGTTAGAAATAGGCAGTTATATTCTTCACTCTTTCCCATTTTTACTTCTTAAACTCTTCTCTTACCTTTCCTATTTTCAATCCATCCCTTTTCCTTCTTATTCCTGCCTCGTTCCGAGGGACGCCTTATCAAATCCTCGTCCATCCCTTCTCCTTTTACATATTCAGCAACTCCTCGAAATACTCCCTCCATCTCTCCGCTACCTTTTCATCTTCAGTGGGTTTTCCTTCTCTGTTTAAGGTACATCCATATGGCAATGCCATATATAAGCATTCTAGTTCCCTTCATGTCCTCTTTCAGTTCTGCTATTCCTAATCTACGTAGAGTCTTTACTTCTTCTCTTCACGTCTCAGCATGATTTCTCCCGTTTGTGTATATTCTATCATGTTCCCTTCCGTTCTCGTCCTCATCCATTTCCTATATTCTTTATTTTTGAACTTCACTGCACTTATTATTATTATTATTCCACACACACACACATACACATACTTACACATATATATATATATATATATATATATATATATATATATATATATATATTTATCTTATATATATATATATATATATATATATATTTATATATATATATATATATATATAGGTAACATATAACTATATATATATATATGCAATATCTTATATATCTTTCTCATCTATATATATATATATATATATATATATAATATATATATATATATATATATATAGCATATATATATATATTTCAGCTAACTATATGCTATATATATATATATATATTTATATATATATATATATATATATATATATATGCTATATATATATGCTCACTCAACATATAATACATATATATAACCTAACATATATAACCTGCTGCTGCTGCTATATAATGGTGTATGAAGTTGTAGGTGTATTGATAATAATGTGTGTTGTGTGTGTGTGTGTGTGTGTGTAAGTGCATTGCTCAAAACAATAAAATTAAAGACTTTTGAAATAACGAATTAAAAGTTCAGGCAATAAAGATTATCCCTCAATAAAATGAAATACAAAGAATTATTTACTTGTGATTTTACTTCCTTGAAAATGAAGTTCAACTTCAAAAAATTAGAAAAGCCTTTGTGCTTCTTCTCTTTTGCTCTCAAAAATGACTCGCGAGGTAATTGGAGAAAATTAACACGATTGCAAGACGATGATTTCCAAGCATAGTGATTTCCTTTAACTATTTGTGTTTTTGTGATTAATAGTGCAGATGGAGTAAAATGTAGGAAACAAATGATAATAATTATTGCATAAATTTCGAATTTATATTTATGTCTCTACATCCATTTTATTTCTCTTTATTTCATGGAATTTAATTTTAATATTTATGTAAATTTTTCCTATCATCAATTTCAACACCAATATTGGCCTCCCTTCTTTATTCATTATTTTATATTTCATTATTTTATATTTTTTTCATTACTTTTTTTTTTTTTTTAGTGTTCGCTGTGAAATAATTATTTTCACTTTTATGTCTATCTCTCTCTCTCTCTCTCTCTCTCTCTCTCTCTCTCTCTCTCTCTCTCTCTCTCTCTCTCTCTCTCTCTCTCTCTCTCTCTCTCTCTCTCTCTCTCTCTCTCTCTCTCTCTCTCTCTCTCTCTCTCTCTCTCTCCTAAATCTAAGTTCCCTCTTCCCCTTACTTCTCTTTAAAGAAAGAAGAAAGATTCTCTTAATATCTTATGACGATTGGTTGTTTTGCAGTTCTTTTGTAGATCAATGGGTCATAAAACCAGTATGTCCATTTCATGTGAGTCGTAATATTTTAATTTTATTATCTCTGCAACATCCCCTATTTATGGATACAGATATATATATATATATATATATATATATATTGATATATGCATAATAAATAATATATCTAGATATATAATTTATATATAAACATATACATATCTATATATATGTATGCTAACAATAATATAACCTTAATAATATATATATATTTATATATAGGGGATGTTTGCTAATAATAATAAGAATTAAAATAATACGACCTGAAAAACTGCAAGGCTTAGCCAACAATATATAACAACTCATATGTATATATATATATATATATAACATAATATATAACATATACACCCATATATATATATATATAATAATAATATATATGTAATAATATAATATAATATATAATATGCATATATATATTACATAATGTATTTTTAACAAAAGGATTCATGTAAATTATATTAATATGCACTTTTAATATGTAATAATGTATAATATATGTAATAATAATAATAATAATAATAATATATAATATATATGTATAATAGCTTAATATATATATATATGTATAACTATAACTATTTCTTATATATATACCCTATATATATATATATATATAATAGTATATATATGTAATATGTAATAATAATAATAATATATATATATATATAATATATATATATATATATATATAATAATAATAATAAGAATATAAAAATAATATATATATATATATATATATATATATATGGGGAAATGTCTAAAGGCAGAGAAGGAGAAAAGTATCTATGAAAAAGATAAATAAAAAAAAAGGTATTCGCCTTAAGAATACGTTCCAGAAATCGTGCAATGATTGCCGAGGGCTTCCGTTTCAACGTTTCAAGTAAGAGTTCAAGGAGATGCCGACGACAACGCAATAGATTAACGATTTATTGCTTCACCTATCACAAGTACTTAGCTCTCTGGAGGGGGGAGGAAGAAGGAATGAGATTTCGAATGGCTCACAAAAAAAAACCTCTTCTTCTTCTTCAGAGAGCAAAAGGAGAGGAGAAGAAATGAATTTCTGGAAAAATCTTTTCTACTTATGTTCTAAATTGAAATTTTTCTCTTTCTAATTCCATTTGTCCATTAAATTGAATTATTGCAGCACACACCAGTACATACATACAATATTTCAGTCATTATATATATATATATATATATATATATATATATATATATATATATATATATATATATATATAAATATATATATATATATATAATATATATATATATATATATATATATATATATATATATATATATATATATATATAACGCCATATATATATCATCAATCATCGTCATCACCATCAACATCATCATCATTTTCATCCACCTTCTTTTCACAAGACTGGGTGTAAAGTGCGTGACATGCACCGGAAACAGAAAATAATAGAAGAATATGACACAAGCCGAAAAGAAGCCCAGCTTTAACTCCCTTTATACCTTTTTAAGTGAGAACTCGTGCGGTTAGAAAATCCACCCTAGGCTTCACGGAACCGCCACGGACCCTCACTATGACATCGTCAATGTGGGGTTCATCCTTGGCCCAGGTGGGCCACAAAAACTACCCCTCACAAAACCCCGTCATTCACTCTGGCCCATGCATCACTGTACCGCCACGTCTCTGCCACGCTCATTTCTCTCAGAAATTCTTTACTGACTCAATCCACTTTTTCTTCGCTGCTCCCAGCTGGTCGATTCCCAACACACTCACCACTATACATCCGCTTAACCAACCGACTATCATCCATCCTTTCCAACATGACCAAACCATCTCAACGTACTTTCATTTATTCTCTCCTTTACCCCTTTCTTCACACCAAACAACTCTCTAATACGTTCATTCCACTTTTTATGAATTCTTCTCACACCCTAACACGCCCCTAAGATTGTCCATCTGAACACATTGTACTCTAAATCTATACCTCTTATTCCAGACCATAGTCTCACTACTATACATTAATACAGGAAACAACATACCCTCATGTAAGATCCTAGCGCATTCAAGACTTAGTCCCTTCACATTCAAAAATCATTCAATTGCAACAGTCACCTTCCTGTTATTCACAACTTTCCTACTACTCTCTGCATTATCCGTTCCCTTTCCGTCCAACATCCAACAACACAATCTCCTGCTACCCCCACTTCTAATTCTTTCATAACCCCATCCATATACAAATTGAATAACTAAGGAGACATAACACATCCCTGCCTCACTCCGCTATTAATATTAAACCAATCACTTTCGAAACCATTTATTCTTACACACCGATTCCCTATCGTCATACATACTTTTGATTCCATTCAGAGAGCCACCACAATATATCACTAGTACCTGCCATAGAGCTTCCTATTAATCTATTATACTCCTGTTTGCAAATCCATAAAACCTAAATACAGTTTATTCTTCTTCTCTCTCATTTTCTCAATTATTTGTTTCAATGTAAAGATTTGATCCACACATCCTCTACCACTCCTAAACTCATCTTGTTCTTCACCAATCAGTCTTTCAGTTACTCGACGCATTCTTTCGACCAAAAATACCAGCATATATCTTCCCTACAACACTCAATAAAATAATTCCACTATAATTCCTACAGTTACCCTTATCTCCCTTACCCTTATATAAGGGTACTATTGCTGCTCTCCTCCAATTCCTCTGAGCAATACTCTCCATAAACGTTTTGTTACACAACTTTCAAATCCAATCAATCACCATCTTGCCTCCGTTCTTGATCATTTCACATATAATTTCATCTATACCTTCAGATTTACGATTCTCCAACTTTCTCACTCTACCAATTACCTCCTCCTTACTAACGACCTCATCCTCAAAATAC
>JABUQX010035760.1:0-2500 GCA_015478945.1 Trachelipus rathkii | reverse complement strand
GTTGTCGAACATCATTTTTAATCACTGCACTGACACTAACTTCTGCAACTCCTGACTCAAAAGATATAGAATCAAAAGATTCCCATCTGGCTTGAAATAGATTGAAAAGCAAAACTTCAGGCCCCGAGCTTTCTCCCATGGTCGATTGAAAAGCTGCTGATAAAACAAGTTCCATTATATGATGACGGCAAGCAAGATACAGCAAACCCCTGCCAAATATCTGTTCCAATAAAACACATGCACCACTTCGACGTCCTGTGTTTGCAACAGTTGTGTCAAAGCACATTGCTGCCACTATTTCACATACTCCCCATTCTTGTAAGGCATCAAATATAGCATGGGCTTGCAATTCACCAGTTCCAGAAGTTAGCTTGGGAACACCAAGAAGTTTATTAATACTCGGGCCAGATATGAGAATGGGAGGGCGATCCACATGTTCTTTCGATGTCAGATCTTGCAAAAGCTTTCCATCCCAGTGAACTGTAAGTGGTTCTTTTGCATGAAACTCTTTTTTTAATTTGTCGAGCAAATTCTGCTATCTTGAACGAGCTATAGTTGTTCTGTTGATCGCTAGATTATGTGGATAATATCCAAGGCTAATAGCGGTTTCAGTCAAAACAATTGTGGCTTTTCTATCTGATACGCCAGTACGATCAAGTGCAGCTGAAAGAGAAGGTGTAAATATATTACCTTTAGCTCTAGAACGCTTTGAGTGAGGTTCTTCCGCTTCATCAGATAATTCAGATATGTTGCCTTCACTACTATTTCCGCTGTTTCCCTCTTCACTGCTGCTAGAAGATGCAAGAATAACTCCTTTAGAAGTTGATGCTTCGCATTCCTCTCTGCTCCTTTTCTTACACATGTCTTCAGCTTTCCTCTTGTGCATAATTCGCTCTTCTTTTGCAGACAGGGTTTTATCCATAGATCCTATAGTTCCACGCCGTCCTTTCTCTCGTTGGGCAATGAGAAATTCTTTGTCTTCTTGAAGAACTCTCATACTTAGCGCGTTAGCATGAGATATGTCAAAGAGTTTATCCAAATTATCCACAAATGTTTCTTCTTTCTTTATCTTCGCTGAAGTTCGTCGATTTCTATGACGTTTCAGATCTTTCCTAGTTTGAAAAAGAATTTCAAGTTGCTTTATAGCATGATGTTCGGGCCGTACTGGAATTCGTGCCTTTCCTACCCAAAAAGGAATAAGATCTCTGATATTCTTTGTTGCAGATTCGCGTATCGTCTCTTTTTCTTCAACATGACGCCTAAGAAACACATCCAAAGCATCACGCTTTGATGGTAGCTTACTACCATGAAATTTCTTGACAATGAAATTTAAAAGAAAGTATTTATCTTTACTACGAGTAACAGTATCGCCTTCAGCCATTGGTCTCTAGTTATAACTATATTAATAGCAGCTATAAAATAAAAATACAATAGTATACCTGTAAAGAGAAAAAAATTCATTTAGTATTGAAACACACTCACTTAATAAATCAAATTTAAGTGATTTAGTATTGAAACAATAAATCAAATTTAATGCTATCGATATTTAGCAAGTGTATCGGTAGTGAAGGGAACACGTGTAAAAATTGAATGAAACTTCTCCTTTTATTAAGAACAAAACTTTTAGGCACAAATCGGAAGCTACAACTGACCGCACCCTCACTCAACAGAGTTCACTCAACCACTGACACTGAGCACATCTTGTGGATGGCTGGACTACCTCTAAACATTATCAGAATGCTCGGAAATTTTATGTGCGAGGTTTTTACCCAAAATGGATCCAGATTGGATGGTGAGAGTAAAACATTTCAAACTTTCAAAAAAAAAGAAATGAAAGATAAATATATATATATATATATATATATATATATATATATATATATATATATATATATATATATATATACTATATATAACTAATAATATATATATATATACCATATATATATATATATACCATATATATATATATATATATATATATATACTGCTATATATATATACTCCTATAATATATATGCTATATATATATGCGATATATATAATAATATCATATATATAATAATAATATAATAATATATATATATATATAATAATATATAATATATATGTAATAATATATATATATAATAATATGTAATAATAATATAATATGTAACCAATAACCAACCAATAATATATGTATGTATATAATAATAATATATATATATATACTATAATATGTTTATATAGTAATAATATGTATATGTAATATATATAATATATATATATATAATATATAATATATATATAATAATAATAATATAATATAAATCATATCTATTGTATGTACAATAATATAATAATAATAACATAACAACAATAATAATAATAATAATAATAATAATAATAATAATAATAACCATAATACAATAATAACAACATATCTTCATCTTGCTAGCTCTTCAGCCTGTAACAATATATAATAATACATGTGTATGTCAGCAATATGTCTTCAACT
>JABUQX010035759.1:0-17918 GCA_015478945.1 Trachelipus rathkii | reverse complement strand
TATATATATATATATATATATATATATATATATATATATATATGTATATACAGAAAGTGCACATATGAATAGTATGATACCTTAAGATATTAACTACTTTGAACTCCCATTGATAACTAATAAGTGATAAGATATTAATGACATTACAAGAATGATTTTTTGAGACACAAATTTTTTCAAAGAACTTTTACCACTTACAACTGCGGGCAAAGATATCCATATTCGAGTTTTTAAAATTAAGCCATGAAGGAATCTAAAAAATAGTTGTTGTTGTTGTTGTTGTTGAAAGTTATATCATTAATATTCAGAATATGATAAATATTTATTAACGCGAACAAGTTCTTTTGGAGTTACTAAAGAAAAGATACTAATTGTTTTTTTGTTTTTTTTTAATATAAAATAGCTATTAATAAACAAATAGAAATAGGTAAACACATTATTTAAAAAAAAAAAACGGAGTACAAAAAAACAATCATTAACAATTATATATATATATATATATATATATATATATATATATATATATATATATATATATATATATATATATATATGAGTAGTTATATAGTAGGTATATATATATATATATATATATATATATATATATATATATATATATATATATATATATATAGAAAGGAATTTGTCCTTTAAAAGGATGTTAACCGATATATATTGAATTCATTTCTGTTAATAAAATATATACTCTGTAACTTGTTTTTGATTAACTATTATTTTTTTTATTATTAAAATATAATTAAAAAGATTTAAGCCATCAAAATATTTTGATAACTTCAAAATTCAGGGTTTGAACCCCTGTCTACGGCCTTTATAAATATATTGTATATATATATATATATATATATATATATATATATATATATATATATATATATATATATATTTTGTTTATTATATATATATATATATATATATATAGTGTTATCTATATTATATATCTTATATATATATATATATATATATATATATATATATATATATATATATATATATATATATATATATATATATATATATATATATATATATATATATATATATATATATATATATATATATATATATATATATATATATATATATATATATATATATATATATATAAACTGCTACATGAACTTACATCTAGTGTCATCTACTCATTGAATGAATTAGTTCTTAAAAATAGAATAGCATCTGCCAGGTCCTCCTTCATTTTTCCTCTTAGGTCTGATTTTATAATGCGAAGAGCAGAAAAAGCCGTTCAACGCTAACTTGTGTTGGAGGTAGAGCAGTAACAGCAATTGCAGCTTCTTGTACAATGTCTGGATACTTATCGATGGCCTCTTCTAATTTAAGCTTCTAAGTTATATCAATTTTTTCAACTTCTTTCAGTGCAGCAAAGAAATTTTGTTTAAAGTTATGGAATATTGTGTACAAGGATGAGGAAGGACCTTGACCTTTTTCTTGAACCAGTCGACGCTTTCGACTAAGCTCTTCAATATCTAGAAGCTTTTCATACTCATCTTCTGAGCTTTCTGAAGAATGACTTGAGAAGGTAGTAATGGGGATAGCTGTAGTTTCATCACTTACAATATGTTTAGATGTATCCTTTTCTTCTTGAACTTCTTGCAACCCTTTAATACAAATGGCCACGTTGCAAAGTGCAGATTTAGCTTTTTGTTGTTGATCTTCAGTTAAGCTTACCCTGTAGATAGGATCAACATAAACAGCAGCTAGTAGAATATCATTGTCAATGAGAGAAATTTCTCTTCGTACCATGGAGTCTTTTATTTCTTCAGAATCTTAAATATAGATAGTATAAGGTTGAAGGTTGAATTTATTAGAATATAATCCAAATTGAAACATAAGGTGCAGGTTAAAAAACTTCGAAGTTTGCAATTGCATTTTGTGCTGTGGAAGTCGCAAGTCAGTGAACTTGTATGAAGTGATTGAAGTCACTCACAGAGTCACAATTCACAACTTTGTCAGTTCAAAATTTTCTGACTCCAACTCTACCTCTGAAAGTTACCAACTCCAACTCCGACTCCGACTCCACCCTCTTCAAAATTACCCACTCCGACTCCGACTTCACTCTCTTCAAAATTACCGACTTCCGACTAAGCTACTCCGACTCCGACTCCGACTCCGACTCCACAACTCCTTCTAAGTGCTAAGATGAGAGAGAGAGCGGAAATAATGCCTTTAAGAGAAATTCTAACTTTATGAATAAATGAGTTTCAGAGAAGGAGATTGTGGAATAGAACCAGAATCGTTTAACCTGAAATTAGAGGCAAATGTTTCAACGAAACTTCCATTTTAAAGCAACCTAAAACAATAGACTTGTGCATTCCGAACAATATATATATATATATATATATATATATATATATATATATATATATAATATATATATATATATATATATATAATATATTATATATATATATATAAATATATATATTATATATATATATATATATATATATATATATATATATATATATATATATATATATATATATATATATATATTATATATATATATAATACAACCAATAACACACAACATATTTATAATATAATTATTTTATTATATATATATATATATATATTAATATATATTATATATACTATATATATATATATAATTTATATATACTTATATATATAATATTACACACACATATATATATATTTAATATATATATGATATAATATAAATATATATATATACTATATTCTATTTATATAATATATATCATATAATATTATCATATTATATTATATATATAGTATATTACTATTATATTATATATAATTATATATAGTAGTTTCATAAACATTTTAAAAAGTTCAAAATAACTATGGGTCTAACTAATAAACAGTAAAGCAGTTATTTACATAGCAGGTACAATCTATGGAGAAAAAATTCCAAAAAGTATTTGTAACGAATTTGGTCTACGGAAAAGGTTTTAGCCTAGGGTCACATTAAATCCTCCCTGAAGTCTCAAGGGCCAAGACGTGGGATTAGTGGAGGAGTCAGTGTGGCCATCCACTAAGTCCCATTATAAAATATTCCTAATAATATATATATATATATATATAAATATTATATATTATATAATATTATATCATATATATATATTATATAATACTATATATATTATATTATATATAAAATATATATAGTATATATATATATATATATAATATATATATATATTATATAAATTATTATATATATATATATATATATATATAATATATATTTATATTATATTATATATAATATATATATATATATATTATATATATAATATTATGTACTATATATATATATATACTATTATATATATATATATATATATATATATATATATATATATTATTATTATAGATATATTATATTATTATATATATTATATTTATATATATATATATTATTATATATAATATATTTATATATTTAATATAATATATTTTATATATATATTATTATATATATATATATATTATATATATTATATATAATATATATATATATATATTATATAATATATATATTATTATATATAACTAATACTTTTATCTATTTATTTTTCCAAAAATTTATACTATATCCTGTGTATATATTTCCGATGGCGGAGAGGTAGAGCACTCGATTGGCAAACCAGAGGCCAAGGTTTGAGATCGGTCGGGAAAAAGAGGGAATGGGCCATTTTCTCTTATGAACGTCTAGCTTGGCTTACTCCAGACGTTAATGCAGTACATTGGTAGTGTAGACCTTGCTACTATGGGGAAAGATTCCCGGCAATCCGCAGGATAGGCATGACCAGCAGCGTGATCCGACGTTAGGATATGAGAATCCAGGACATTGTCCCGATGGCGTACCATGAAGGGTATATGAACCTTCCTGGGGAGGACGTATTTATATATACTTATATATATATATATATATATATATATATATATATATAATATTATTTTTATATATATATCATATACTATATATATAAATATATATATATTATATTATAGTATAATTTAGGTACAGGAGACATTAAAAGTGAATTTTCTGTTTTGAGATGATTCACAAGTGGCTTACCTTAGTTAGGAATGATGTAGAGATATATAATAATTCAAACATGATCTTGATAACATTTATAGGTCAACAAGATTAAGTGGCGGACAAATGAATTTTAGTAGTGAAAAAATAGGTTCTCATTATCAAGTAAGCAAAATAAAAGATTTATCTGCGATTGAATGGGCATATGGCTTGAGTTTGTGGACAGAAAACACAAAAATTTAGATCATTGAATGGAAAGCAACAATATCTGAAAGTAGCTAATCGAGTGTTTGGAAGCAAAGGAATAAAAGCTAATGAGATGCTAAGTATAATAAAATAAATCGCAAATGGTTTACAAAACTAGGAAAGTTACAAGTAGCTGTATAATGGCTATTTTAGGTCAGTACTTAGAAGTATTGCTAACAAGTATTGGGCCCCTTATTTTAAGATAATACAATGAGTATGCTAGGAGAGAGTGTAACGTCAGTGCATCAAGGAGATTTTCTTTGGACTTTGAGCGGTAAGGAGCTATGAGGAGAGGCTGAAGGAGTTTGAAATGTTTTCTTTAGAAAGACGATTTCTCATAAGGAACATGATACAAGTCTATCAAAATATTTATACTAGCATTGATACATACTGGACATAAAATTCTTTAATTAGACCACGGTAGGCAGACAGGAATTGCAAATAAGAAAAAATAGGAAAGATTTTTTAATCTTGATGTAAGAAAACTTCATTCTGCCAATATAGAGTTGTAAATTTTTTGGCATGGCAAAGAAACAATCTCCCAGCAGCGAGAGTTGTGAGTGTGAACCTCACTTTGCAAATTAAAAGAAAGGGATTGGATAGGTTATGGATGCGTTGGGTACTCATGTGGTATTATGGACATAGCCGATGGCAGTTATTTAGCTGTTACTTAAAAGTAAACTTTTGTTGTAGCTTCCGGTGTCAAATAACTTATTCAAAGCTTGTTTTGTGGTTAGCATGAACCTTAGCTATAGTTTTTGCTTTTGGTAGTAATTGGCGTATATATATATTATACTGGCCTTTGTTTAGGAAATTGACAGTACTTAGGATGCGGTGTGTAGGGTGTGATGTTGCAATGGGCCATGTGTTGATAAATATTTAGTTGTGGGAAAGTCTCAAATAGGTTCATGTAGGCTTCATAATGTTTCTATTGCTTCTATATCTCTACCGGGAGACAACTACGAAACTTTGATATAAATTAGTGACTTTCTGATTGGAAAAACGATTTCGTTGGTGTTCTAAAAGCAATGAAAGAAATGCATTCTAGAGATGTTTAAAAGCCTGTGAAATATCCAGCGCGGGCGTTAGATGTTCCATTGTTGCTCACATCAATGATGAATACAACATAAATAAATTTTACTGGCCACATCGAATACACTATAATGCATCCGTTTTAGTTGGCCAAGGCTACTACTTATTTTAATAAAAAAAAAATAGAAAACGTTTATCCCCAGAACACACAAATTGGACAAAACTCTCACGAATGAGCGAAACAAGACTTGGGGAAAATTTGATGAATTGTTATGACCTAAGAAATTTTTTAAGATTGTTGAAAGCTTAAGAGGAGCTTGAATTGATCAAGATATTAAACCTTTTTCAAAAAAACTTAGATCTTTTTCAAGTCTTTAAATCAAAAGCCAATTTGTTATAAGTTTATTTATGTATGCTTGTAATATCAAAACCACTCTTCCTATATTTATTACATTGCATTCTCAATTAATTGCCGCAACTGTCTATAATTCATATTGAAAATTGTGATGTTTGTTTTGAAGGATTTCCAAGCAAACTCAATGAAACATTTTCAAACATTTGGAAGTTTGCAAACAGAAACATTCTTCATTTATGATCAATAAAAGAAAATAATAATGCCTCTTGTCAGAATCAAATTAATTAAAATTAAAGATATAGGGCAGTTCAATTTACTTCTTGATGATTTTTTCAAACCAGTTAAGAAAAGTTCGGCGAATCATAGAATTTCAATGCTTACTAAAATACTTTGATAAAGTCTACATCATCTCCAAGATATCTATTCAAAATTTATATATACTATATAGTACATATATATAAATTAATATTATTATATAATATATATATATTATATATATAATATATATATATATACTATAATATATATTTATATATAAATATATATATATATATTATAATATATATATATATATAATATAGATATTATATATATTTATATTATATATATAATATACTATATATATTTATATATATTATCTATATATATATATCATAATTTACATATATATATATAATCATATATATATATATATATAATAAATTTATTATATATATATAATAATAATATATATATATATATATATATGTATATATATATAATACCTTATTATATATATTAATGTTCGAAATAGGGAACCGGAAACTGTAGCGATGACTGCTGGAAAATGCCACTCGCACTGATATATATATATGAAAAAGTCCGATCTGCATCAATTTGATTAAAAACCCCAACCAAATAAACAGGATGTAGAAATCACATATTAATTAATTAATGATATTAGAAACTGTATTTTGGAAAAAACATATTGAAATAACCATTTTTTCCAGCGAATGAATAATTTATCTCCACGGTTTTCTCCCCAAGGGTTTTTATCCCACTTGCCAATAGTTTTCATATAAATTTTCTTATTTGCCATAAAAAGTTGAGAATTTTGTAACAATTTACAGGATACCCATCCTGTTGCTAAATCAAAAATAAGATTTCGAATGGGTATATAAGGAAGGGGACGATCAGGAGCTTAGAGCTCAATGATACCGACAACCCAACTTACTATACAAGAAAAAAGCTATTTGAATTCAAAAGTGAAACAAAAGTCGAATTAAAAAATAACTTGAAACATGCGTAATATTTTAAAGGAACATAATTTCGAACTTTAGAAATAAGTTAGAAATAATTTGAAATAAAATTAACTAGACATTTTCGACATAAAATTCACACTTAGAATAATTTTGAAATAAAATTAGACTCAGAAAAATTTTCGAATTAAAATTAACTTAGAATAATTTTGAAATAATTAACTCAGAAAATTTTCGAATTAAAATTAACTTAGAATAATTTTGAATAATTTTAACAACAATTTTCGAATTAAAATTAACTTAGAAATTTTTTATAAAAATAACCAAGCCCTCGTCCGTAACAACCTTAACTTAGTATATTTTTTTGACATAAAATTAATTCAAGAAAATTTTCGAACTTAAAATTAACTTAGAAAATTTTCGAATAAAATTAATTAGAAAATTTTTGAAATAAATTACTTAGAAAAAATTTTGAATAATTTTTAACTCAGAAAAATTTTTGAACTAGATTTGAACTTAGGAAATTTTCTCAATTATTTTTAACATTCATTAAAATTTACAAAGATTTATTTATACTTAGAAAATTTTCGTAAAGCGAATCAACGCGATCTCAGAATTAATTTTAAAGACTAATTTTAAAAAGTCATTTTTTATTTAGTTAAATAGTAAATTTAAACCATTAACTTTAAAATTAAAATAAAAGCCCAACATATTTAATTCACTATTTTTGGTAACGTGAGTGACGATGCAGTTTGTTTCGATTTCTATTATATGTTTGAAACTTTATAATTCAAAGTTCTAATTTTTATTTTTTCAAATTTTGAATTATTTAGTTCAAAACTTTTGAGTATAAAATTAATATTTATTTATTATTTAAATTTTTTATTGTTGTAAATTTCGAAACCATTTTAGTTGACAAAACAAAATTAACTTCGAATAATAATAATGGACAAATAATAATATAATAAAAATAATATTATAATAATAAAAAAGGAATATAATAATATTAATAATAATAAATAATTTATAATAAAAAAACTCATATAATTACTATTACCAATAAATAGCTTAAAGAAATCTTATAAATATTAAATAATATTAAGGTGTACTAGGATTAACACTTGTATTAATAATAATATTAAAAAGATTTACTAATTAGTCTGGTTTTAATAATATAATGAAAGGAATAATATGCCGTCTACAACGAAATTTTAGGAATCTATAGGTCATTGAACGAAGTCATACTAATTTAAACAATAAATTACCTGATGTATTATTCGTAAGCGCGAGACCAAAAAGTATATTTTTAGACTCCACATAAACCAATAGTGATATATATATATCATATATATATAATATATATTTATATGCCACCTCATATCCGCATTTATCATTATCATATCTGTACTTGTAGAATACGGATGTGTAAAATAATGAAAAATATTATATGATATAGTGTACATATAAATATAGGCAATTTATAATATGGACAAATGTAAATATTACATAAAAATATATATATATATATATAATTCAGGATGAAAATTATAGAAGAATATGTTTATTTAATTTATCGCTCATCTCTGCTCCTATCAGTTCTTGTTTGTTTATATGTTTATCACTTAGTTGGTTGCATAAACTTTAATTTCGATGAATTGATAACTATATATTTTATTCATAATCTCATTTTGATTTGTAGGATTTAATGTTTCATTTAATTAACAATACAAATCTAACATTATGAAATTAACTTTTGACAAACACTTGCAATAATTAAATAGTGATAAATTAGAACTGTACAAACTAGTCCATTGAAATAATAGAGTAAAACAAAAATTGTGATTGTTAGACCACAAGAAAATATATGCCTATATAAATAAACCTTAATAAATTAGTTTAAGAAAAATTGGTCTTTAACAAACCGTATGAAAGGGCAGTCAAAGAGCATTCACTGCATGGAATGAAAGATCTGGAGTTATCTTTCATTTTTATCATTTACAAGAGGTGGTGATGGTAATGAATTTCGCTATAGAAAATCCGAACCTAAGGGCTAAAATACACGACCTAAAAAAGTTCTCTGTGAAGCGATATTTAAAACTTTTACGGGAAAACATTTACTCTAGAAATCAATAATATAAAATAAGAAAATAATAATACTATAACAAATAACTACTAGGCCTAAACTCAACACACACTGAAACACTGCAAGTACACATAGCAGCAAGGGGACTTCAAACCACAACGAAACAGACCATGAAACACAACCTAACTTTGATAAATCCAACCAGAAAAGAAACAATACATCAATAATCACAAACATAACCACACAAACAGACGTAAATTACCAATGAAACCGTCAGCACGAATGACAACCCAGACATCAGCCAAAGCAGTTATCAAGCAAAAACCTTATTACAAAAATCATCTAACAACAAGTCTAAATACGTCTCCACATCCAAACAACAAAACCAGACCAAAACTCCAAACCACTGACAAACAAACCACCACCAATAACAAAAACAAACCGCTCACCAGATTTGGGCAGTCGAATATAAAGGACTAGTACTGTCGAAGAAAGGGAAACTAATACAGACTGATACGTTCCAGGAGAAAGGAACTAGTGTGAATCTACTGATGAAAAATCAAAAATCTCAAAAGAAAAATCCGTCTAAACGAATCAGAAAATTTCTCCAAAAATATTCTTCCTCGCGGGGGCATCCAGACAATAATCGCCCTAAGAAAGTCAATTATTTCTTCAAGAGGTCCTGAAAACCTGTTTAAGCTGAAACCATTGTGCTACATATGATAATGAAGAGGAAACAGAAGGCTTTGAAAACACACTTTACCATTTTGTCAAAGCACAGGGAATCTGCAGCAAAAAAGAAAAAGAGGTTAGTGTGTTCATTCTCTCATTTTTATTGTATCTGTATTTATAAAATTTGCCTATTATATATATCAATATATATATATATATATATATATATATATATATATATTATTATATATATATATATATATATTATATATTATATATATATATATAATATATCTATACAGTATGTACATACACAAATGTTTTATAAGGTAAAGGAAAATATCTGTAGTTATTTTTATTTAAATAAGATGATCAATAAAGGACATGCTGGTAAAAAATTGTTTTGCCTATGATTCTGATAATTATAACAGCACATCTACTAACAAAATAAAATTGATTGATACTAACGGATGACAAATTACATGACAAAGAAATTCTATCTTCATAAAATTTTTCTTTCTAAAAGCACAATTTAAATAATAAACACTTCATTCACGAGCTTGTGAATGCTCGTAGGTAAATACGCTTAATACGATTAAAGTATCACATTTTTTTACTCGTATTTGTAAAACACGAAGCATTTTAACACTTTCGATAAAACTTTCTTTTCATATTAACTAAAAAGGAAAACTATTTTTTTTAGAAATCACTTTAAAATTTACACGTAGAAAAATAACGCAAACCATAGTGAAAGAAAGTAAATTAATAGACACTTTCATTTTTTAGAAATTAAATATAAAATAAAATATATAGCAAGCACTATAAACATTATTTCACTTCAATAAAGAATTTCATTTATGAAAGAGATTTCTTTTGTTGACAAAGTCAAAACAGAAATTATTCGAAGAATATCTTACGACTAAAGCAATTACAATAAAATAAATAATATATATTATATATTATGGTAAAACTTTATAATATAATTTTAACACACAAGTGTGTGTATGAATGTATTGAATTCATACAAGGTGGAAAAATTTCACATTTTTTATTACAAGTTAGTAAAATAAAGTAACATTTTTTTTTGCTCCACTCCTAAGCAATTTTAAAAATAAAGTAAAAATCGACAAAAAACGTGTTCACTTTAATTTTAATTTTAATATTCATTGCTTTTAGACGAAAGTAACATATTCTTTGAGACATCATCATTAATACTTAAAACCACTCTTAAAACCTAATTAACGTAATTTCACACCCTTGGAAACCATAATTAATTTTCCTTCTTTTCACCAAATTTCCAACCCTTTCCGCAGTATTTAATATAAGTAGTTGGGTAGGTGATTGACTAATTTAAAGTATAAAATATATATTTATAAGGAAACGTATCTATATATATATATATATATATATATATATATATAATATATATATATATATATATAGTCATACATATATTAATATAATTAATATATATAGAGCCATACATTGTATTTTCCCCTATATATATATATATATATAGTTATACATATATTGATATTTTTCCCACTATATATATATAGAAGGTTATATATACATTTGTAAAACAAACGTACTTTATATATATATATATTATATAATATAATATATAATATATAATATATCATATATAATATAAAGGGTGAAAAGGGTGAAACTTAAGTAAGGTAGCGATAAAAGAGAGCCACAAATTGATATATAGCAGAGAGCTCCACAGGCTAAATAGCAACTGTCACAGCAGACAGCTAGGCCTAAAAGATTAACAATGGCAGAGAAGAGTGAAAATTATGGAGATGAGGAAGAGGAAGAAAGTAACTTGAATTGGTTTAATGATAAACATAGTTTAGATAAAATAAAGAATCAAGTGCAAAGATGGAATAAAGAATATAAAGAAGTTAAAAGTGCTAAAAGGGAAGAAGAAAAATTAATGACTAGAGAATTGAGAGAAGGAGAAGAGAATAATGGGATAAGAAAGGAAGTAAAAGATAGAATAATAGGAGAAAACTATGACATAGAAATAGGAGGCAATACGATACAAATAAAAATAGGAGAACAAACCATGAGAAACGCATTTCAAACGTCAGGAACTTCAATCAAACTCCATGATATAATTAGAGCGAAGGTAAATAAAATAGACCAAAGTGAGAGTGAGCATCAACACGAATATTCAGACGGAGAATATCCAAAAGGTTATCGAGATTATGACTCAAATAGTCATAAAGGTAGAAAAAGCAGAGAACAGTCGTATAGTAGAATTAAAGGTGGATTTAAGAAAGTAATTACTAAGAAAGAAAGCCATTGCAATATTCAGAACAGATAACCCTCCAAGGAGAAGATTTGAAGGTAGAGGGACCCAGCGCTCGCCATGCTGTCATGTTCTCCTCACCCTCGATCTGAACGAAGTAGGCGGGACAGCCTGTGCCCCACTGGCAAAACAGAAGGGGTAATCTATGAGAGGTTATTACCAAGTAACAATTGGTCACCAGGAGATGGAAAGATCACCCTGCATTTGAGGGGTATAATGCAGAGCAGGAATGATTAAATACCCTTCTGATGTAAATACAAATACGAGAGATGAAGGAGTCTCGACTCAATCCTCGTACCATAATAACTGGATGAACTGATCCCCCTGTACAATAGGCTCGAAAGAAACATGAAGAAGATGCCACATTGACGACAAGCTCTGATTGAAGAAAGAAAGCGAAAGGATATGAAGAATATATGTATTTCTAAGTTAGAGAAGTACTGTACATCGGCAAAGGGAATCAAGCCCAGAGAGACGAGTGTTCAGTACAAGAATAATGGTCATATCCACTCGGAATAGGCAAAAATCCGCGTTGATGAAAGCGGATAGACCGCGAGGAAAAGAGACTCAGGTGAGAGAAAGCATAGAGAGAACTTCTTCGCAAGAAAGAATTGCGAGAAGGTGCCGTACCAAATGCTGGTACCATATATAATGTGTACCATCTGTAGTAGAGTAGTGTCATCATAGGTAAAACACACAACACTCTACCTAAACATATTTATATAGTGTACTTATTTAATTTAATTAATAATTATTCTTATTTATTCGAATATTTTAAATATATTTTTATTTTACCAATACTGACAAATTTTTAATATTTATTTAAATTTTTTTTACAATTTCTATAGATTTTGCAAATGTTGCTATTTCAATATTACATCTTTAATTAATATTAATTTTTGTTTAAAGACTCTTTTTTTAATTCTCTCGTATTTATAAATTTTGAGTTGCCCAAAATCTTAGGTACGATTTAAACTCAGGATACATTTACACCAAAATTCTAAGGTACGAATTTAAGCTCAAAGATAACATTTACCTGTACAAAATTTTTAAGACACCAAATTTATGCCTTAACATACAGTTTACAAATTATAAATTTTGAGGTTTACCAAAATTTATAAGGCACAAATTTTGCTAGTTTGTAAGAATAGCCTAATCACGAATTACACCGTTAGATTGTTAACAGGAAACTAGCTACCGACATAATTTTAGCTAAATTTTACTTGTATTTATTGTTTATATACTTATTATATATAAAAAATTGCCATAAAAATTAGTCCCAATAAATTCATATTTAATTATATATAAAGTTGTCTAAAAATAAAATCCGCAAATTACATTTTCGTTACAATAAAACTCTTACTCACAAATGCACTTCTGGATGTCAAAACCTCAAGGGAAGGCGATAAATTAAGAATCAATCATTATTTAACGTACTAATCATAAAGAATTAGAGTTCAGGCTTATTAATTTATACAGAAATAGCCGAAATAATTAATTGGGGCAGTCATATACGATATAAAAAATATATATCTATATATCTATACAGTAATATTAGTACTAAATATACATAAATAAAAATTTTGTTTATAAAGCAATTTAGAGTCAGTTTACGTGGCATAATCAACGAAGATTAGCATTAAAATATTATTATGGAATAAGATTATGAACTGCAGGTCTTGTCACGTGTGTCAATTTCTATATTTATATATAACTAATTGTATTAGTCAACGTTAGATATTACAAATTTAACCAGATTAGTAATTGCCAATAAGTATATCAATTTACTAGTAATAAAATATAGACCAAATAAGTTATATATAAAATTATAATATACACAAGTACCGAGAATTAATATTAAAGTTAGATAATTATATACTTAAATAGAGTGCCTAATACATAGAAAAATTAGAATTTTAGATATATATATAAAAGTTCAGATCATGGATGATTCGATAGAGGTAATAAATTATGATATTAACAATAACAGTTTATAATTAGTAACTGCTCATAATAACACGATAACGATCATGACAATTACAATTCTGTAGGATATAAACTTGCCGGTATCAGGTATAGATAAGAGAGAATCAGATTCCATGTTGCTAAAATGGTGTGTTATTAGGAAGACAGTGGCACTCAGACTTCAAAAGGAATTTGGGACAGTCATGTTTGAAAACTTCGAAAACCTATATGTCCTAAGTAACATAATAATCACTAAATTATAAACCGTAATGATCAGGGAGAAACTAGCCGGAAGACTAGATTTAACTGAGAGATTACAAGATGAAGTGATAAAAGTATTCAATCCAGGTTTAAATGCTGAGGTTATACGGGAATGTACGCAGTAAACAGCGACGTCGAGATCACGAAGGTAATACAAATTAGTAATCTGGATGAATGCCAAAAGTAGATTACAATAATAAATAATAAAATATATAAATATAGATTATATTAGATATTTTGTCACGTCGTGTGCTCAGAAATTGAAAGGAATGTTTGATTCCAGACACTCTTTAATTGGGAAAACCGTACAGTATAAATAGAAATAATTGGCTCGAGCATTATTTTTTGTGTTATGTTTGTTAAATCAGACAGAATCTGCAACTGGGAATGGCAGATAGGCATTCAAACCATTAAAGCCATTAGAGCCAATATGATAGCATCAAAATCAGAAGTAAAAGGTAGATTTAAAGCCGCGATGAGAAATGTAGCCATAGTTCAGTAGAAAGTAAGCTACTTACATTTATTCCTAGCCGCATAAACTAATTTTGGGAGATAAAAATTTTAGATAGAATTGATCTCGAAAAATATTATATATTATTCCTTCGATCTGGAGCATTGCTCTACATAGGTCAGGTAAGGCAAATGATATAGAAGAAAGTTGATTAGTATTGAATTGAGGCTGAAAGGCACAGCCGATTTAAATTTTAGGTTTAGGAAGCATAGAAAAATTTATGTTGAAATGACATATCAGATGGATTACTTCACGCGAAGCATATGTTATAAGTTACACGAATACCATTATATTATGATATAATTTTTATTTGTATATCCATCGATATGGGAAAATCTGTTACATGGTATTGTTTTTTTTTTGAAGATTTATAAAACTAATAACTATGTAAATAGCTCTTTGGATTCTTGATATATTGCCAGTAAAGAGAGGGTTGTCTGTGACCCGCACGAACAAATTATTCGGCCGAGAATAATTTTTAATAGCGTGAAGGAATCAAGTTAATGATTATAACCAGTCTCAGGTAAGACCGCAACGGACACTTATGTGTTGATGTTTGTAGGTGAGCTTGGGTATGGAATTATGTAAAGTCTCCAGAACTTCGAATTTATTTCTTAATTCGTAAGGACCAGTTACTTCGATGAAAAAACAATCAGACACTTTGTTGAAGGAGCTTCTGCGAGCAATAATAAATGGCAACTAGGAAAACATTTGCTGTAGGGCCACCTATAACTGTAGTTTGGTCAAATTTTTTAAGTGGAAAGGGTCAGGCGAAGAATTGATTTCATTGCAAGTCAATACTTCTAATTTAGGTTCACGGAGGACAAATGTATGTCCCACTTTAGCTCACTTACCTGTAAGTCAGAGAAGTAAAAGATTACCATTTGAGAATGAGCATTACTTGCAACCCTTTGGTAAATATACAAAGGATGAAATAATTCCGTTCTGAGCGTGCATAGTCATTCAAATGGGAATGAATGCAGCTTATGCTGGTAGGGGTAGCGCGTGTCTGTAAGGAACACTGTTGGAAGTCCCGACCTCTACACGCAATTGATACAGATTATTTCTGATTCTGATAAGGAGATGGAGAATAGGTCCATACTCGAGTATGATCCACAAGTTGAACTAGAAATGATGAGGTTACGTAAGAGATGACGTACCCGAACGCTGTAAGGATCATTAATGCATTTACACATAAATGATGGTGTAGGAACCTTTGGAAAAAGAAACGAGTAGACGTATGAAAGTACGAGATGAAGAACATTCAGGAAAATACGCTTAATCCACAAATTTTGATGAGGTCTCTGTAAGAAAACTTCAAATCGACAACTCTAAATGTACTTAGGGTAACCGTTATGGACCCCATGACGTTAGTGTTCCACCATCTTTAAAGCTCGCAGTTATCATCGCGCATTGAGCAGAAGATATAGAGTTATAGCAGAAGGAGGAAAACTGGGAATTGCCCATTGAGAGCTGCCGGAAAAAGATAAGCAAATTTATCCTTTCTAACGGGACAGAGATTAAACACATGCTCGCAATTACAGCTGTTTAACCTAGTATCTCTAAATAGGAACACCGAAAGATTCTCTCAGACTTCATCAGATTGTATTTATGGAGGAAGGAAGAATAAATATTCTGTGGAAAAGGAGAAAGGTAAGAGGTAAAGACTGTTTAGACAAACATTCCATTGTCACTTTATCGACAGTAGTAACTTCAGGACTCTAGAAAACTCTCTAGAATAATACAGCATGAAGTCTGACTACACGAATCAATCTATATAAGTTATCATCCTTTGATACTAACTCCACAACGCCTACTCTCTCTGTCGAAGAAAGAAAGGTAAACCGCAGATCCAGAGATTGTTGTAGAGGCCTCAATGCGATCTTCAATTTGGTAAAAGGGCAGTTAAAATCCCGCGAGGTGTAACTCTATGAGTATTTGGTCTTTCAAGGCGACACAGGGATAAGGTGCACGTATTTATTTGTGGATCTGGAAACATACACGACTGGGAATGAGGATTTATGTCAAGAAGTAATATTAAACATTCTGACTGCCCTACTTTATAAAGACATCAAAGTATTACATTTGGAAAAAATGCAATTTAACGTATGACAGAATATTCACCAAAAAGTGGGCCTTGATATGAACAACGACCAGTAAAAGAAACGATAATATCAGCAGATCAAACAAGACGTGGTACTTACTCATAATAATAAAGATTATGCCGCTATAGGAGAAAGAAGATGGCAGTGTCGAAGTGGAGAGCGATATATGTAGGTCCATGGAGAAAGCTATCTCTCTCTATTTGCAGACATTATCTCTCATTCTGGGCTCAGGCAAGTTGGAATTAGTCCAGTCCATTGAAGAAGATGATATTAGAAAATAAATTATCTGTTATGTAAGTTCTTGTTAATTTCTTTCCTAGGATCTTTAACGAGGGAGAAAGGACAGGGAAGATAGGGGTTTATGCGTGCAAGTGTAGACTCCACTGGACAACAAGGTAGAAGTATAGATATGAAGACTTAAGAGAAAAGATATGAAAACAACAGAACAAAGATAAATGATAATTAATAAAGGTAGCCTCATCAAAACGGCAGATTAAGAGTCATGAGCACATCAGATCAACTGTCTGGGTTCCAATATAAGAAAGGCCTTATTATATATAAATAATAATATATGAGTTTTCTTCATATGATAGCCACCTATCAGTATTATCCAGCGGATCAAATCAATCATCCAGGCGGAATCACACTAATTCTTAAGGACATGGAACAGGTAAACAGTTTGATTACAGCTAAACGGGCTTAACGATATCTCTATATATTTTGAAAAATTAGTAGAGTGGACATTGCTGATAGATAAGTATCATAGAGATAATACATATGAGTTACAACTCAGTAAATCTTAAAGGAAAAGATTCGATGGCGAAGAAGGCCAGAAAGCACCTACAGGATACAATAGGAACATCAAGGAACTTACTATGTGCTGAAATTTGCACATTCGTTGAGGATACGAGAAAGTGGCACGTTCAAACTATCAGATACTATTGCTTCAACAAATGTAGAAGACAAGTAATAACAAAGAAGTTTATAGCAATAAATCTTAATTTGCTAAAATTCACTGATAAATTTTCGAAACAATCATTCATATAGGAAACTAACTTTTT
>JABUQX010035758.1:0-7500 GCA_015478945.1 Trachelipus rathkii | reverse complement strand
TTACTATATATTATATTATATATATATATATATTATATATATATATATATAGTATATATATATATATAATATATATATATATAATATAAATATATAGTATATATTATATATATAATATATATTATATGATATATATATATAGTATATATATCATATTATTATTATATATATATTATAGATATATATGTATGATATTTATATATAGTTAATATTTTATATAAGTATATATATTTATATATAACTATATATTATATATATATATATATATATAATTATATGTATATATATAGTATATTATATAAGATATATATATCTAGTATAGTTATGTATAGTATAATATATATATAATATCATCTGATATATAGTATAGTATATATTAATTATATATATATATATATAGTATAGTATTTATATTATATATATATATATATACTATGATATAGGGGGTATAATATAATGCAGGTTCTTTTAGTACCATATTGGCGTTTATAGTATATATAGTAAGTTTGTAGAGATATAATAATGATATTGTTGGTGTATCATGTGTGGTTTGTGTAGACGTGTATGGGTAGGTATAACAATTTAATTGCTCTGTAACATATATTTCATCTACCTTGTGGTTTACAGTTTTTTATTCTCAAATATTTCATCATCTGTTGGCAAAGTTTCGGCTTGATTGCCGAAGAGTAAGTGCTCGAATGGCCAATAAATACTATATAATATACTCAATTACTTATATGAATGAATAATATAATAAAATATACTAAAAAGTAATTATATTACGTAAAATAAAATAGCTGAGTACAGTATAGAGTATAAAATATTACTATACTCTATTTTTTTTTAATGTCAAACCGCCCTTCAATTGTACTTTAATATTTCTTTCACTTATAATACTTTTACAAGATATAATATGAATGTTCATATGTCATTTCTTTTATATGGATATTTTTGGTTCAGGTTATCTTTGTTCTTCTCATTATAATTTAAGGATGTAGATGTGTGCAAACAGTAAAATGAGAAGAATAATATATAGTGGTTGACGTATTGTCTGTTATATTATTATTAGTAGTTTTTATTTATGATCTATTATTAATTATTAATTATATTATTTATTATTATTATTATTAATTATTATTATTTTTTATTTTATTTATTATTGATTATTATATTATGTATTATTATTATTATTACATATTATTGTCTTCAGAATCAGTATATTAATTATTCTGTATTATTATTTTTTATTATTTATTATTAATTATTATTATTATACTATATTATATATAATATTATGTATGATTATTCATTATTATTAGATTATTATTGTATACTTATCTATTTTATTATTATTATTGTGTCTACTAATATTATTATTGTATTTTATTTAAATAAATATATAATTTATTTTATATTTAATTGTAAGACTCTTTAATTTTTATTTTCAATTATTATTAATTATTTGAGAATTGAGCTATTATTAGTTATATTATTATTATTATTATTATATATTATCATTTATTATTATTATTATTATTATTATATTATTTGTACTGTATTCTTATTATTATTATTATTATTATTATATAATATTTTATTTTATTATTATTTTATTATTATTATTCATTATTGTGAGAGTGATAATTGTGGTTTTAAAGGTATCACTTCTTCAGATTATTATTATTAGTTATTATTAATTTGTATCATTTATTATTATTATTAGGTAGTGATCCAGACTTATTTATTACTTATTATTATATTATTGATTATTATTATTATTATTATTATTAGATTTTATTATTATGTATTGATTATTATTATATTATTATTTATTCATTTATATCTATTATTTTATTCTTATTATATTATTATTATATTATTATTATTATTGTGATTATGTATTATTGGCAACGATTAAAATTCAGTGTCTGGTATTGACTGGCCAAGAAGAACTGCTTTGTTTTCCCTAGCAACCTCCTTTTTCAGAGCAGCTGTTGGGCAGTTTTCTTTATTAAAATTCAGATGTATTTGATAGTGTAGGACCTACTTTATATATTTTTTTATCCTATAAATGCCCTACTGTTCATAACCTGAATAAACCCTTGAGAATTTGAGATTGAACTATTAATTATTATCATTATCATTGTATCATTAAATTTTAAGTATTCTTATTCTTATTATTATTAAATTATATTATTTTCATTTCATTTATTATATTTAATTTTATTTATTATTATATTATTATTATATTATTATTGATTATTATGGAGTTATATTTATTATTATTATTATTACTTATTATATTATTATTATTATTAGTGATTATTATTATTATTATTATATTAGATAAAAATATTTTCAGTTAACGAAAGAAAAATTTGTAATATTTAATAAACTCTCTTTCTCTCATAAAAAAAAAAATTAGTTAATTCATTATTTATAATGTTATTTTATTAAGAATAAGTTGTTATTAGATTATCGCATTTATAACTTTTATAATAATCTCAATTAGATTGTTTATTATTAGGTTAAAAATTGAAATTGATGAATTAAATAAACTGTTATTAATTACGATTCAATTAGTAAGATATATATACATATATATTATAGTATATATATATATTATATATATATATATATTGCGTAGTATATATATTTATATTATATTATAGTATTATATTATATTAGTATTAGTATATATATATATAGTATACATATATATACTATATAGTATATATTTATATATATATCATATATATGTATAATATATATATATAATTAAGAATATATAATTATATTTATAAATAGTATTTTAGTATACTAACTAGTATAGTATGCGTATATAATATATATACGATATATATATTAAGTATAAATTATTTATATTAATAGATATATATATATAATTAGATATATTATATTATATATGTATATACTTATTTATATATATATAAAGTATTAATTATTATAATCTGTAATTATATTGTATATATATATATATATATATTATAGTATATATATATATATATATATTATATTATGTATATATAGATTATATATAATATATATATACTATTATTTATATATTAAAATATGTAGATTAGTATAATATATAATATAGTATATAGTATATATATATATATATAATATATATTATTATTATATATATATAATATATATATATTATTATATTATATACATTTAAACGATTATATGTTAAAATTACTTTAGATTTGTATTGATATTATTTCATGGTAAAAACTATATATATATATATATATATTCGCTTAGTTCTGCATAAATAAAATTTTATTATATTATATCATATATATATTATAGTATATACCATATGACGATATATATATATTATATAATTATATACTATCTTATCAATATAGACAAGGATGAGAAAGTATATAATATAAGTATAGATATATAGTATGTATAGTATATATATAATTATATATACGTATGTGTTGATAATAGATATATATATATTGGCCGTATATAATATGCATGTTAGTATATATATATCATACTATATATATATATATAATAAATATCAAGTATAATAAATATAAAAAAATAAAAAAAAAAAAAATAAAAAAAAAAATAAAATAAATAAAAAAAAAAAATAAAAAATAAAAAAAAAATATATATACAATATAATATATACTATATATATATTACTAAGAGATATAGTAATAGTATATATAGTATATATAATAGTATAGTATATTATATTTAAATTACTACTATAAATTTATAATGTTTATTTATTTTCTTGTTTTTTATTGTATATTTTTTCATAGAGAAACCTTCTCTCCATAGTAATGGTATGTTTATATATATATAATACTAATGAAATAGTGTATCTGTGTTATTGTTATATTTTTATATATTTTTATGGTAGTAGGGTTGATAGATTGGAAAGTGTGAGTTAGGTAGTAGAGGTGTGAGTTAGTAGGGTTAGATATGTTAGTAGTGAAGTTTGAGATATATATATAAATTGTATATTATAATTATAGAATATAGCTATATTATATATAGTATATCATAGTTATATATAATATATATATATATATATTATATATTATATATATATACATAACTTTGTTTTTAACTAATGATTTAACTAATGATATATATATTTCATATGATTATATATATAGGGGGTGATATATAATATAATAGTATATATATATATATATATAATAGTTAAATATATATATATATTATATAGTATATATATATATATATATATATTTATTATAGATATGTAAAGGTCCAGGATAGCCCGACACCTTTGGGAAAAAATGGGACGTTGCCAGATTATGCGTTTAATGGAGTATATTTGCTTAGTAGCGTTATAATGTTTACAAACATGAAAAGCGTAAAATGTTAGGGAAAGGTAAATAATATATTATATATATATATAGAATGATATATATAATATATACTATATATATATATATATATTATATATATATATATATATATATATCATATATTAATATATATATAATTATATATATATATATATATATCATCCTTAATAACGTTTAGATTTGACAAACTTACCTAACCAAACGTTAATAATACATAATAAATTAAATATTTGAACCGCTTTAAAATTATACAATTAAAAGAGAAAGTAGGCCTCGCGTTTTCAAGTTGACGCCCATGGCTATTTCGAGTGAACAAGAATTCCAAACGGTATATAAGGAATATTTAAAAACAGAGATGAATAATTATATTTATCTTAGAATATGGGCTAGTCTGAGATTTAAGATTGAAACGTATATTTAGACACTTACTCAACCATAACCAAACTTAAATACGATAGACTAGATTAAAGATTTACAAAATTTTTGAAATCTATAGGAAACCAGAAGCTCTGACCTACGTTCTTGGATCATTTCGAGCCACAACAAACGAAAAAATAAAGCTACTAATCTGTGAACGACGGTAAGATTTTTATTTTCAACAAGGAGTGGCAGGGCTATTACTGGACTATGTAATAGGAGTATATATATAGTATATAATTTAGTATATTATATATTATATATATAAGCATAATATATATGTATAGTATAGTATAGTATATTATTATTATATTATATTTAATGCAAATATTATTTTATTCTCAATATATATTGAAATATAGTAGAAATAGTGAATAAAATAAAAAATGTATAGATTATATTATAGTAGTATATATATATATATATATATATATTCATTAGTATTTTATATGGATTTATATATTAATATATATATATGAATATATATATATATATATATATATATATATATATATATATATAATAATAGTATATATATATATTATATATATATATAATAAAATATATATATATGTGAATATAGTATATATATATATTCATAAATTAGTATATATATATATGATATAGTAGGTATTAGTATAGGTAAGTATGTAGTATATGGGGTTGGGTTGTGTGTGTATTAATATATAAGTATATATATGTTATATATACTATATATAATAATATATATATATTATAACTTATGATATTATATATATACATAATAGATATATAATATATAACTATATATATATATATAATATATATATTATATATATAGTATATATTTATATAGATAAATATATAATATAGTATATATATATATAATAAAAAAATATTAATTACTCAATCTTATTTATTTTTCATTTTCACTTATTTGAAACAATTCGATACCACGTTAAGGGCATAGACCTATTCTTGGAGGGGAACTAACCTCGTAGGTGTTTGCCTACCTAAATCCAGATAAGTGAAGTCGACTCTGAAACCCTACTTCTATGGCTTCTGGACTCAGTAGCTACTACGCGCTCTAATATTTAACGCCTTTCACATCAGGCGAATCCAAATCAAAGATTTTACCGTAATGTGCTTATATGCTTCATAACTACATATATATAGGTATATGGTACTTAATATAGACATCCCTTTTAAAGTTTTTCCCTTGAATATATGGAGCAATGTAGCTTCAATAGTGTTATGGTATAATTTAAAAAATATATCTTAAAAGTATTTTTATTCTAATTTTTCACAATCATATGCATTTCTTTAATAAATATACTTATAGTACAAATTAAAAATTTTATACCCTTATATTGAATATTAAATGTCAGTCAGATATTAAAAGGTTAAGTTAAGTGGAGTAAATTACCATAAGACCACATTATATATTGTGTCTTATGATATAGGTCGTCTCGCACGAAATATAATTTTCCTCAGGCATGAACGGAGAAAAACTATAACAGGCCACGAAATAAATATTCATTTATTAATCAGGAGACATTTTTACACTGCAAGAAATTAAAAAGAAAAAAAAAAAAAATTAACGCTATTAAAAAGATTAAATAATTAGGCGAATTTGGTTGGTTGGGAAACAGTGAAATTGATGAGCGCCTCGACTACGATACGTGATGACGGAATACAGTTGCCAAATGTTCGATTTTTTTTTTTTCTAATATCGGGACACACTAACCCACGTAGCGGGTTGTAGCTAAACAAAGAAACGATAGATAGTAAAGTCGGGTCTCGTAGTCTCCGGGTCACCATCGGTGCAATGTTTCCCTCTCTCTCTCGGCCATCCTGTCCACTACTCACTCTCGCTCGTATACTCTCACGTACAGACATTGTAAAGGAGAAAAATTATAATCTAATATTTCTCCAATATGTAGTTTTATTATAATGCAATTTTGCTTTTTCTCTTCGAGGACGGCAGCTTATAACAAAGTTTTTCTTCACACAGCTCTCCATTCGAGTAGAGCCTTTGCCATTTTATCTAATATTTACATCATCTGTGCGACAGTGATTAAATTAATATAATAAAGAATATACTCTAAATATTTTTTTTTTTAATTTCTGCGTTAAAAATGTCTCGGTTTTATTATTATAATGTATTATTTATTTTCTGAGCTTATATCTTTCATTTTTTTCTAGTTTATTACTTTCCGGCCATACTTGGCCATTTATCCTCCTCTATAGTATCTATATAGTCCTACATTTCTTATCCTAAAATAGTTATTTCTTCATTCCATTATACGTACATTATATGGCTAAATTATTTCTATCTCATCTATTACTAAATATTCATTCATTATATCTATCTTATTGCTATATTTATGTTTTCTCACTCATATTATTTTCATTATATTATCATTCGATTAATCGCTGTATTTGAAGGATTATATATCCATTTCTTTTATGGTTGCACAGAGGTATATTCTATCTCACATATTAATATTATATATTATAATAATGAAATAATATAATATATATTAGTATATAATATATTTTTAATAGGCTCGGTCGTATGTTATGTTTTACGACTCCCGTCAGTTTTGATTTTTTTTTGTTTCTCTCTCTTTTTATATCTAACATCATTGCTTAGTATGTCGGATATCTTATAATAATAGTAATTTTTTTCTCACCTTCTCACGTGCATGTTGCC
>JABUQX010035757.1:0-42548 GCA_015478945.1 Trachelipus rathkii | reverse complement strand
ACCACCGAGAATTATGTAGAGACGAAGTGCTGAGTGAACGTTTCGGTTCTTAATTTGAAAAATTTCTTCTAACATAAAAGGGAGAGGCAACAGAACCATTTTAAGAAATTGAAAAGGGAATCATAAGTTTTCCCTGGGTATGCGTGGAATTCAAAAAATGAAATTTTTTCCTGCCCCATAAAATCCAAACTTAATGTAAAGGATCGGAAAGGAAATTCCGCATTGTACGCATAAGGAAGTTTAACAATATGTTAGAGGCGAAATTGCTTGAAATTTAGGGTCCTTATTTGAAAAAATTTCTTCATAATAAAAGGGAGCGGTCACCAACAGAACCATTTAAATTTCGAAAAGGGGAATCAAAGTCGTAGTGGAATTCAAAAATGAATTTCTGCCCATAATCCAACCTTAAAATGATGAAAGAAATTCCCATACCGTAAAGGAAGTTTACTACATCATACACTGCATGTTCCACTCTGGGTGTTTTGAAAAGATGAAGACAATAGTCTTTTCCGCAAATCAAACCTTTAATGTCGATTTTGGCTTGAGTCATTTTCCTCCGAGTTTTCTTGATTGGGATTTGTTTGTGTTTATTGGTAGTTTTTTCTTTTTCTCATTTTTTTGTGTTTTTTTCTTTAGTAAAATTCAGAAGGAATTGATTGAAGTTCTGGGTGTTCTTATCCGGGTTCACCAATTATATAGGGTAGGCCTGCTAAGTTGGTGGTTTCTTTTAATGAGCAAAGCACCCTATAATAAGAGCTTGGTAAATTGTAATCCATTTTGAAATGGTTTTTATTCAACATAATGTAGAGATATTCAATAAAATTAAAAAAGTAATAAAAGTCCTTCTGTTGAATACTCTCTCTCGTAAGACGAATTTTGTAGTCACGCCTTTCCAGCCGCGTTTTCCAACCCTATTTTTGTGCGAGATTTGTGTTGTGATTGAAATTCGAAGTGCGCAGCCTTTTCCTTGAAGTTATCGTCTCCTGCCGGGAGGATTTCTGGAGAGAGTATCTGAGTGAAGATTTTCTTCTTGATTCTTAAATATCGTGCTTAAATCTTTGAAAAACCGTGAGAAAGGAGTATCTCAAACTGAACGGTTTATATAGTATTTTCACTTACTATGCTAAAATTTTGCTCGGCGGCATTCTGTTAGTGCATAAGTATGGTCGGCCTGTCTGTGTGTTGAACATAAATTGAAAAATGTTTCTTTGAAAGTTATATTGGAGTGCTACATATATATATATGGCCAGCGTGCTGTTGATAAGCCGTCCATATGTATTCTTAAAAACTATTATGCTACAGTAAAACGTTGAATACATTGGCTGGAATCCTCTGGGTCAAAGGTGGGCAGGCTGGAAATGTTTAAATAAAAAAAAAAATAAAAAAAAAAAATAATAGAAGGATAGGAAAAAAATAAAATAAATTATATCTCAAAACTACAATAGCTACATGCGAAAAGGAATACATTTTGGAATCCTGGTAAAATTTCACATAAAATGATGTAAAAAAAAAATAATGAAAAAAAAATTATCTTGTTTAAGAATTATAGTAATATTATTAGAAGGCCTATTTAGGACCTTTTATTGGTTTCTCGTAAATATAAATAGACTTTCTATTAATTTTTGCTTTATATACGGCAACACTAGGGCTCGAGCCGACGGAACATGGGGGCGACGTTTCCATAACCCGTAGGGGAGGCGGAGGAGCCCGGACACCGAAATACCAAAGAGCGGGGTTTCCGGAGGGGGGGAATTAGTCTACCCCGTAGTTCCCCCGGGAGGCCGAGAACCCCGACTCCTGCCATTCGTGCGGTAAGTATAACCTTGGGGTATTCTTTAGTAAAAAAAAAAAAAAAAACAAATTTAATTAGAAAGCTATTTATTTTAACGAGAAACCATAAAAGGTCTCTAAATAGGCCTCTATCATATTACTATAATTAATTAATCAATAATTTTTTTTTTTTTTTTTTTTTTACATTTCTTATGTGTGAAATTTACCAGGATTCCAAAATGTATTCCATTTCGCTATAGCTATGTGAGTTTTTGAGATATAATTTTTTTTATTTATTTATTTATTTTTTTTTTTTTTTTTTTATCATTTCAGAGGAGCTAACAGCATTCCAGCATGTATTCCGTTTTACTGTAGCAGTAAAATAGTTTTTAAGATACATAGGACGGCTAATGTACATGACGTCTGCGCTATATATATTATATATATATATATATATTATATATATATATTATATTATATTAGTATATATATAGTATATATAGTATAATATATATATATAGTATGAAACAGCTTACATCTCACTTGTCTGAGAAACCAAGTTACATATTTTGAGAAAAAAAAAATAAAAACAAAATAAAAGTAGGAGACACTTAATGGAAAATAAATGGCTTTCATTAACTACCGCAAAGCTTATTTAATATGTAAAGTCAGTTTTGTGATTTAAAACTAACGAATACCCTATGGAGTAAGAACGCGATAGATATGCGCCTGGGTCGAGTTTTGTATTTGTGTCTGTGGGGTGTGGGTGTGGCCGTTGTGGATGTGTTGAGGGTGTATGGGTGTGGTGGTTGGGCTGTTTGTGGCTGGTGTTTGGGTGGCTGTTGCGTTTCGTGTGGTTGTTCTGTGGTGGTGATGTGCGGTAGTCGCGGGTTGCGACATTGGTTTGTGTGCGGTGAGTGGTGGAGGGTGTGGGTATGTATTAGATCGTCGTGATGTTAGCCGGTGGGGTTTTGGTGTCGTTGGTTTGTTGGTTGGGGGGAAGTGTGTGTAGTAGTATATTTTTTTTTGTTTTTCCCTTCAGGAGTCGGGGTCTCTCGGGCCCTCTAAGGTGGACGACGGGGGGATTCGTCCCCCCCTCTGTCCCCCCAGCGGCTCGAGCCCCCTAATGTGGAATTATAATGTTTCCGTTGAACTTCAATTTTTTTAGGGGGGGCTCGAGACCGTATGGGGACAGAGGGGGAGCGTAATCCCCCCGTCGTCCACTCTAGAGGCCGATGCGAGTCCCGCGACCCTGATACTCTAGTGCGGCTACTCTAGGTATTCGTTAGTTTTTATTCAAAATACGACTTTACAATGTAATAGCTTTGGTAAGCTGATTTCCATATGGCTAATAGTTTTTCCGTAAGTTTAGATACTTTTCGAGAGTAAACTCTCTGCTGGCCCTTTTTATGAATTAATGGCTTATATATATATATATATATCTATATATTTATATATATAATATATATATATTATCATATATATAATTTATATTAATATATTATAATATATATTATATTATAATATGATATATTATATATATATTATAATAATAATAATAATAATAATAGATAAATAATCAATATAATAATAATAATTAATAATAATAATAATAATGACTAGATAATAATAATAATAAAATAATAGCTAATAAGTTAGGAACAGGTTACATAGATTTACAATAAATTACTTATTGATTTGCCTGTGAGCTTTTTAATACAAAAGAAGTTTTTCTTTTCACTTTTACAATAAAATTGTGTTGTTAGGCTATTTTAGCTTCAGTGTATGGTGGGATGGTTGTCGAAGATTGTGGCGTGCATTTTAACAAATTTCGGACAATGCTTAGGATAAACTGACTGGGATAAAGGAGTTTAAAGACCAGAAACTGTTTTTTTCATGTGGGAACATTTTAACACAATTTTAAAAGAATATTTCAGTCAGTATGTTTTAAGATAAACCCATTAGGGTGGCGAAGAGAAAACCTGTTTGGTGGAATTAGAGAGATAAGAGATAAATTAATGAAAAGCGTAGATGTTTTTAAATATTCCAGGGTAGTAATAGGGAAGATGATTTAGAAAATTAATAGTAAAAAATTAGATAAACTAAATTTTATTCCCTTCAATAAGTAAGGCAAAGAGAGAGGGCAGAAATTAATTAGCAAGGAATAGTAAAACAAGAACCTGAAGAAGTTTTTTAGCTTTTAAATAAAATTTAAAAGTAAGACTAAGACAATTGGTCCATTAAAATTGATGAATATTTAGTGAGTTCAGATAAGGAGTTGGTCAACATTTTCAATGCTTATTTGCTTCAGTGTTTACAGAGGAAGATTAGATAATAGTTCAGAGACAATAGTTCTTGTATGCAGTAACAAATAGACTTACAAAATTTGATTTGATGTAAAAGATATTAACACTCGTTTATTAGATCATATTTGATCCAAGTAAAGCTACAGGTGCTGATGATATATATGGTAGAGATTCTGAAAGGAGGTAGTTTCAAGCATTGCATAAAGGCACTGTATGATTTTTTAAAGCGATCCTTATAACGATTTTGGTGAGGTACAGATGAGCTGGAAAATGGCATATTGATTGTGCTAATTATTAGAAAGGTTAGTAAGGAAGATTTGGGAAAATTATAGGCCAGTTAGCTTTGAACATCTCTGGTTGTAAAAGGTTCTGGAAAAGTTAACTGAAAGGTCATATAGAGAATATATTAGAAGATAACAAGGTATTGTATGACTCCCAAGTCCCAGCACGGTTTCAGAAAGATGGTCAATGTTCAGACAGAACCTTTTAGAATTTAATGGAATAGCATTACTGTGACTGCCTTGACGCGAGGAGATCGCAGTTGGATATGTAATATTAGACCTTTAAGTAAGCTTTTGATAAGGTTCCCACATCAGGCTGTGAGAAAAGTTTATTGCATATGTGGTAGGTACTGGTGGAGTGTACCGTTGGTTGGATTAATAGAGTGGTTTTGCGAAATAGAAAACAGTGTGTACAACTAAATGGGAATAATATCATCATGGGAAATTACGTGGATCGAGGGTCCGCTTCCATGCGTTTGTGCGCAGCTTCTGCGATTGGTGCGCGGAGGGGCACTATTGTTCCTCATATGTAAAAAGGATTTAGGACCAGGGACTTAAATGCAAGTTTCTAAGTTTGCAGTGATACTAAAGTGGCCACCTCAGTTAGGAAATAGTGAAGGATGTTATAAGAATTCAAAATGATCTTGATAAACTCTTGGGTGGGCAAGATAAGTTTCAAATGAATTAATAGTTAAAAAGTGTAAGGTCTCAAGCCTTAACAGGTTATATTACTCAATAAAAGTTTTTAACTACGATTATGAATGGGGAGTGTTGAGTCTGTGGACAAGACAAAGATTGTAGGTGTGATATAAGCAGTAATTTGAAAGTAGCGTAAGTCAATTGTATTGGAAAGCTCAAGAAATAAAGCAATAAGATGCTTGGGAATAATAAAATCGCAATGTTGTTTACCAGAGCAAGGAGTAATAAGTAAACTGTAATAATACGCTATGTTTAGCCAGTATTAGAGTATGGTGCACAAGTTTGGGCCTCTTATTTAAAAGAAAGACTTAGATATGCAGAGAGAGTGCACGTAGAGCACAAGAGATTTCTGGGTTTGAGGGTAAGAGTGTGAGAGGAGAGGCTTGAAGGAGTTAGGAATGTTCTGTAGTAAGGCGATTTCTCAGAGGGGACATGATACAAGTCTAGAAAATATTTACATCTATTAATAACATAGAGACCAATAAAATTTTCATAGTAGAACATGACAGGTGACTAGGGGGCATAATAAGAAAATTAAGAAGAAAGCATTGATTCAATATATAAGAAAGCAATGCATTCAGTAATAGGGTTGTTAAATTTTGGAATAGTCTGCCAGAGGAGGTTGTTGAGTGTGACTCGATTGCAACATTTAAGAAACGGTTAGATTCGTTTATGGATGGGTTGGGTATCATATAATATATTGACGAAGCAAATTGGCGGGTTTTAGTTATAGCAGTTATTTGATTAAGATGGCATGTGTGACCAATACTTAGTTATTAAATGCATGTGGGAATGGTTTGGGTATCTATTATATAGATCATTAGTTTTGACTAAGCAAATTGGTGGATTTGTAGTTACAACAAATGAACAAGCCCTAGGGTGCTTTGTGGGATTTGCATGAGCATGTTGGGTTAGTGGGTTGACTGGGCAGCTCGATTAGGCCCCATGTGGCTTTTTACTGTCTCTATATTCCTAATGTCCTAATGTCATAGATATCATTAGTAGCGGTTTAAGCATGGCTTTGTCAAAGGCTGTGTGTTTAGTGCTGCCGAAAATTAAAAATTTGACAACAGTGTTTCAAGGTTAGCACAAATCGATTGATTTTTCTCAAAAATCGATTTTTTTTAAGAAATCTGTTAAAACACAACTATTACCTATATATTATACCCGTATACTATTTACTATATATATGGATCTGTTTCCTTTTTTGCGGGAGACAAGATATATTCGATTGCATATTTCGATTTTTTCGATAGTTTATATGGGATACTGCAGTGCGTCAACCGGATAGGCTTCAGCGACGATCATACTGTAGAGCCGAGAATATATTTCATATCATCGTTTTTCATAAATTAATTATAATTAACTGTTAATAACTAAGGAATTATGATCTAATTTGGCACAATAATGCTAAAATTATATATATATTATATATATATAATATATATATATATATAATATATATATATATATATATATCTATAATATATATAATGATATATATATATATATATATAATATACGTATATAAGTTTATATATATAATATATTTAGGTTAATCACTCACTTAATTTTTGCAGTTTCAGTTGTGTATTTTTCTTCATTTTTGTTGTTTATTTGAGGGTTGTTAAGGTTAGGTGTGCGTAAGTTAACCTAACCGAACCTAAACCTTACCCTAACCTAACCTAACTAACGCCTACTGCACCTAACCTAACCTAAACAAAACAATAAAGAAAATACATGAAACTAAAATTAAGTGAGTGATTAACTATATATATATATATATATAATATAATATTATATACTATAATATATATATGTATATATACTAATATATATATATATATATATACTATTATATATATATAATAAGTATATATATATATATTATGTAGAGAGAGAGAAAGAGTAAAATAAAAATGTTTTAAAGATAACGGAGATATTCATTAATGACGGGTCGGCTTTGTGGCGATGAATCAGTTTGCGAATGCCAGTTTTTAGCCTATAAATATATTTCATATTAATTTGGTTCATAAATTAATTATTGATTTAAAGGTTAAATAAAGCAAATAAATTATTCAATATTTAACTAAATATATTTTTTAAATAATGAAATCAATAAAATAATCGATTTAAAATATTTTCGGAAAATTGAAAACAAACACGTTAACATTTCAAATCCTATACACTAACTGCGGCAATGCCGCAATAGGGAGCGATATATCTATCTGAAAGAGTCGATATGTAAATCGTATTCTTGTCTCCTCATAACGAGAAAGAACATATCAATATCAATATTATACTATATAGTAATTATATATATATATATAATATAATATTATATATATATAATATATAATATATTATATATATAGTATATATAATATATAGTGTAAAATTTTTTACTTTTTTCGAATAATAACTAAAATTTTTTTGTTTTTTTTTTTGATATTTTTGGACATTTTATCGAAAATCCATACTTTGTTATATCGATACCTAAAATCGATATTTATTTATTCTATCAATCATGTATATATAATATATATATATATATAATATATAATATATTATATATATATTATATATAATTATTATATATTATATAGTATGAATAATTATGATATATTAATCATGAATTGATCCCAAATGGTTGTTTGCGATTTCATAGAGTGCGAATAGATTGTTGGTGAATAAATGTCCCAAAAGACTCATTTTGGGATTTATTGTTTTTTGTGGTATATCACTAACGCATACCCACGGGTAGACCGCCCCGATGTCAGGAAGTGGGGTATCTCAGTCCTCTAAGTGGACTACGGGGGGGAATACCCCCCCTCCGGGGATGGTCCGCGGAAACCCCGCTCTTTGGTCTTTGGGTGGTCGCGGGGTTCCTCCCGACCATCCCTCGGGGTATGAACGTCCTTCTCGACCCTTCGTCCCCCATCGGCTCGTGCCCCTAAAAAGGGTAAATACTCCCATTTAGGGGGTGCTCGTGTGGACTTTGACCTGTCCGTTTAAAGTGAGCCTAGAACTTTAATGATTGGTCAGTCGCACTGTCGGCGCAATGCGGGTAAGAAAAAATATTTTGACCTCAGCCTTTGTTTGGGCATACTTTAATAAAAAAAAATACTACGGAGGAGACTGTTTTAGTGATAATTAGGTAGCTTGCCGGAGAAGATTATATATATATTATACTATATATATAATATATATTATAATTAGTTGTAATCTGACATGATTGATTTATTATAATATAATATATATATATATATATAAGTATTATTGTCTTTAATATATATATATATACCCTTTTTTATATTTTTTCGGTCCATAATAGGCCTCACTAATCTGGTAGCTAGTTAAACCCTATCTAACAAAGAAACGGTCCCATTCTCAACATGTTTGTTACGTCACAAAATCAAAAGGCCCACCTCTCTGTACTCCCGTATTACTATGATTTGGTAATAGTGAAAAAAAATTTGGTTGGGCCGCTATTAACCGCCTGATTGAGGTATCGTCATGTTTTGGAAATTGAGATTATCATCATTATTATTTCCAATTATAGTCTTACTCCTAGAAATTTTCAATGTTCATGTCTAGACTTTTAGTGAATTTTTTTATTATTAAGTACATCCTCTGGATTTGACAAACAATTTCTATATGTGTTGTGGTTGTTCGTTTATTGGGATCTGTTTTGTGCTGTTAGGTTTTGGACGTGGTAAGAGTTGCCCAGTGTTCGTTTTTTGTCTGCTACGTGGGTGGTGTCGGAGCGCTCTGAGGTCGTATTATGTGCTGGGGTTGTTGTGCTCGGGTGTGCTGGTGAGTAGATTGCGTCGGTCAGTGATCGTGTGTGGTGTTTGAGTAGGCTTGTTAAGAGTGGTATGGTTCTGGTCTTCGTGTTGCCGTGGCCTCCAGCGGGTGTTTAGTGGGGTTAGGCATGGCTGCTCGTTGGACGGTCGGGGTCGATGTTTTTTTGGTGGATGTTACAGGTAATTATCATATTAGAGTCTGGTATGTGTGGGATACTATAGGGTGTCGTTAAGTCTGCGCGAGTGCTCGTCGTCTGTACGCTACTTTAATCTGATGGTACGAGGGTCGCTGTTTTAGTGACCTTAGTTGTCTCGATGGTTTATCTTTGTAAGAGGGCGGGTCGTGCTTTGTGTAGTGGCTGCTCGTCTTCAGGCGAGTCATGGTGGGAAGTGGACTTGATAGTGGGTGGGGAGGGCTGTTGTTGAATTTGTTCATTACTGGCTATAGACGAGGGGGATTGGGTTTGCGGGAATGGAACCGGTGGTGGGGGACGGTTAGTCGTGTCTTCTGCTGAGTGACATGCTATTTCTTCGTGCTGCTGTGTCAGAGTGTTCTGTTGGTTCTGTGGATTTAGTGGTTTAGATGTATCCTTCTGGTGTGTTGGTTAGTTCGTCTGTGATGAATGCGCGGTGACTAGTGGGACTCGAGGTGTGTGAGTAAGGTAGAGGTGCTGTAAGCTTGTGCTGTGGTTTCTGGATGTGATTGCTTTTGATATATAGTGTCGGTGCGAGGGTGGTATTTCGTAATGTACTAGACGTGAAATTCTCGTATTTGGGATGAGTTCGTGTGATTTGGGTTGGTGTGCATAGTGTTCGCGTGTGTCGGATCTATTGGTGTGGTCTAGAATATGTTAGGGGTGGGGTGGTGATTAGTTTGGTTTCGTGTTTCGTGGTGGGCGCCTATGTTGTAGGTTTGTTAGGGCCGTAGTCACGTAGGGCTTTGGTAGTATATTACTCCGACCCTGCCATTTCGGGGCGGACTACCTTGTGGGTATTTCGTTTAGTTGAGTATTAACCCAAAAACATAAATCCCTAAAAGGAGTACTTTTTTGGGATTCTTTATGTCGCAAAAGCTTAGTGTCGTCAATGTCGTGTCACTTTTAGTTGTTGTTTGATTTAATATATATATATGATTATATATTAATTAGTAATAAATATTATATATATGATAAATATAATATATTAATATATATTATATATACTAATGTATAAGATTTACTCAAATTCAATGAAATTAGATGTATCCGATCACATTTGGGTACACAATAGTTATCACTTTTCCAGTCGAGAGCTTAGATTACATCGAACCCAACATATTATCACAAAAAAAAACAATACTAAAAAAAACTTAGTATGAATAGTCTCAAATATTTAATATTTGAAATATAGTAACAATTATTGTTTAGTCCTACACTATTAAGCCATAGGTAATACTGATCCACATCTCTCGAAATATTTCAATGTAAGTAAAATTTTGGTGCTATGGATCTCACATATAACACATCAAAGGTACAATCGATTAATAGATACTGAATCAAGTAAAGGGTCGTCCATTTATTGTTAATTGACAAGTATAAGTGAGCCCATCACTGTTTTTTGGAATGATTAAAATTGCTGGCGCTGGTATTATTCTCATCTCTGGTGTTAGTATATATCTATCCTATATATCTTATAATATAATAACAATAGTTATTTTAAGTTAATGAGGAAAGACAGAGCCTATCGATTTGTTAACCTGATATATGTTTTGATTATCTTTAGTATTTTGGCTTAAAAATATTAGTTCTTTTGTTCCTAGGCTAAAGAAGGTTGCCACATTTATCCGCTTCAATAAATGTTTTACTTCGTTAAAAATTAGGCGGCGACTTCGGCGCCCATCTTTATTTGCTAACTCTTGTTTGTAGTATTATTGTTACCAAAGGTGTTATATTGTGAGTACCATCCTTTTTACTCGAGTGTTTTGTTTAACTCAACGAGTGTTATTATCCACGCGTCTGGGCAAACCACTTTGCGATTTTTTTTGTTTCTTTATTTTAAGAAGGGTTAATGTTTACTTTAACCTGTAATTTTTTTTTTTTTTTTTTTTTTTTTTTTTCTTTTAAAAAAAAAATAATAAAAAATACTAAAAAATTTCTTCATATTTAGTCACAAAAAAAAATTTAAAACTAAACAAATAAAAGTAAAAAGCGAGTTATATTCCGTTAAAATAAATTAAAACTCCAACAACATAACATAGATGTTATTTTAGGGACGGGAATAAATTGACACTTCGACTATTCACACTGGGAGATGAATGTATTTAGAAAACCAATATTTAGAGAGAGTCATAATTTTACAACTCTTTATTGATATGTATTGTTAAATAATATGTTTAATATTATAATTATTTAATATTCGAAAACTAAAAAAGATGAGATTCAGTACAACTAAGAATTCTCTGTCCTCATGTAAAGATCACAATAAACCTTCAAAAAGCAAGACCTAGATCCACCAACCGTTCAAAATTATTGAATATGATATTCCCACCGTTGATATCAATTTTTAAAACAACACAACGACCTCTAATTTAGTAGCAAACATAGAGTCCTCTAAAATGCGTGCTGCCCGTGGGCCTTTTCAAAATTGTTCATATACATGGGCCATTTTCTTATGCAAATAGTGGGTACTTTTTTTTATTTATTTTTAATTGCAGTTATTTTATTTACATTCTTCTATTAATGTTATTGAATAATTTATTTCATGCAAATAAAATCTATAGGCTTATTTTTTAATGAGGTATACCAAACCCATTACATTAGGCAAATTATAGAAAAAAACTTATCATTTTCTAAAACTCACATAGTATTAGTTACTAATGATATTAAACGTATTAATATATTAAGTAATTAGTAATTTAGCCTTATAAGACTAACTTAATTAAAGTTAAAAAGTCAGGGCCTATCTTTTTAGGTATTCAGCAAGTACTTTATTATAAATAGTATTTTTCTTATTAAATTTTATTTGTTTTTTAAAGGTATAGAGCTTAGGTTTTCGGTTAGGACATTAGTGAGGATCTATTTTAGGTAGTGAATATAGGAGACAGGTTTAAAGGTAAAGGCGTACTAAGTGGTTGCTGCTTATTTGCTGGTATTACGATTACTCGTGCGAGCCGAGCTAACCCCATGATACAAACCCCATACATCCTACCCAAATACAACAATGCACAACATATCTAGTAAGAAAGAAATAACCTGAAATGCAAAAATTTCCAAGCATAAGGACATGCATCCTTAACTGAAAAGCTTTAGTATGCGCTATTGTTGTAACTACATATAAAATCATACTATAATTATTATGAGCATTTAAGTCAAAACTAATGATAATTATAATTAATACTGATGACTACGCAAACCATACCATATGCAAATTTATATATATATAAAGCTCAATTTAAGTATTTATGGCCAACCATATACTACATGTACCATCTCTAACCGTTAATAAACTGCATTAAAGTATAAACCACCTTCAGCCAATATAATATTTTTGGCTTACCGTCAATTAGTAATTTATTAATTGAATTATTCAGCAATTTATATATACCCATTATACCATTGAAACGAAATCTAACCGTTTCTTTAAATATGTTTAGCTAATAGATGAGTCACATCTAGTTTTATAATTTTAGAGATTTGGTCGCAAATCAAATCCACACTCACATTCTGGCCAGACTATGTACCAGTATTATTTAACTAGTTAACATTATAAAATTAACTTAATCACTAATACTCTATTACTGATATTTGCATGCTTATGCTTGAATCAATCAAGAGATGCATGCTTTTCTTCTTATATTTCTTATTGAATGCCCCTGGTCAACTGGGTGTCCATGGGGGATTCTACTAGTGATTAGACAGTTTTATGGTCTCCTATGTTATGCATAGATGTGGACATATTTTTGGTAGACATGTATGTCATTCCCCGTCTGAGAAATCGCCTTCTCTTCAGAAAACATTCCTAACTCCTATCTCGGGGTCCTCTGGCTCTTCAGTGCTCTCTTTAGCCCTCTAATTGACTCCAGAATCATTTCCTTTTGTGCTCTTACGTTGCTAGCTCTCTCTAGCGCATATTTCCTAAGTCTTGTCTTTAAAATAAGTAGGGTCTATCAAAACTTTTGTGGCACAATTACTCTGATTTTAATCTTTGGCCTAACATAGCTATTCTATATTTATTTAAGCCAGCTTACTTATTACTGTCCCTTTTTGCTTCTTGTAAACACCTGCGACTTTATTATGCCCCAGCCTCTTTTAGCTTTATTTCAGCTCTCCAAAATTGATTAGCTACTTTTCAAAACTTACTTGCTTATAATCATTCACTAATAAATCTTTCTTCTTGGTCCTACAGATCCTCAGCCACTCCCCATTCTATCGTAGTTAAAACTTTTATTGGAGTAACCTAGGTGAAGAACCCCTTACAATTTTTACTATAAATATTCATTTGCCACTTATCTGCCCACCTCAAGGGGAAGTCTTTATTCTCACATTCCTCTCCTTTATGCATTCCTTTACTGATTCCTAACTGAATGGTGGCCCTTTAGTATCATCCCCTCGCCCACCAACTTAGAAACGCTTGCAATTTAAGTCCCTGGTCTAAATCATTTATATATTATGAAGGAACAATATTGGCCCCAGCACTGAACCCTGTGTGGCACCCCACTCTTCACTATTTCCCATGAGGATTTATTCCCATTTAGTTGTATCCACACTGTTTTCTATTCGCAACCCTCTTTATATCCAACCGATCGTACGTGACTGCCACCGTATTAACCACTTGAATCGACTTTTTCATCAGCCTTAGTGTTGGGAGACTTACAAAGAGCTTTTACTAAAGTCTAAGATATAAATATCAAATGGAGTCTTCCTCGGTCAATTGGCGTCAGTTAATGTATTCCATAAATTTTCTAAAAAAGTTTGTCTGACATGGACTCTACCCTTTCTGAAACCAAGCTGGGAGTCTTATGACAATGACCTGTGTGTATCTTCTCCATATTTCTATATGACCTTCTAGGTAACTATTTTCTCAGAACCGTTTACAACCAGAGAGTGCTTAGCTAACTGCCTATAAAGTTTCCCAAAGAGTCTTTCCTTAGCTCCCTTTCTTTAAAATAGGCACACTTGATTATGGGCGGTTGTGTCCAGTCATCACTGGTACTCACCGAAATGGTTATACGAGTCGCTTAAAAATCAACGAGTACAGTGCCTTTGCATGCTTGGGACTAAACCTCTCTTTTCAGAATTCTATCCATATTTCTAACAATCAGGGCCCGCAGCTTTACTTGGATCAATATGGTCTACATAACGTTTAATATCCCCTTTTTACTCTAACCATCTCCATAATCTGAAAGTCTACTTTGTTACAATACCATGCATCAAGAACTATTTAGTCTCTGACTTATTAGTCTATCTTTCCTCGTGTAACACTGAGCAAAATAAGCCATGAAATGTTGACGCAACTACTTATCTGAACTCACTAAATTTCTCATCACATTACATAATTGGACGGCATTGTCCTATCTTAACTTTTAAATTTACTATAAAGCTAAAACACTTCTTGCAGTTCTTATTACTATTTTCCTTGCTAAATTCATTTCCTGCGCTCTCTCTTTGCCTTATGTCTGAGGGACTTTTATTAGCTTCTATTTCGGTATTTTGGTTACCGTATTAATTCTTTCTAAATCATCTTCCGCATGTACATACCGCTTGAATACTTTTCTTAAAACATCTGCGCTTTCATATTCATTTTCTTCTCTTTTCTCTTCTATGCACAAGCAGGTTTTTTCTCTCGCCACCCCTTAATGGTGGTAATTATCGGTTTAAACAATACTGAAACTTGAATATTCCAATTAAAAATTGTGTTATAAATCTGTTCCCACATGATAAACAGACGTTTTTGGTCTTAGAACTCTTTATCCAGTCAGTAATACTAAGCATGTCTCGAAATTTGGTAAATCCCCATCGCCTTGTCGGCAACTATAGACCTTATCTATTAACTTGCATATTGGCCAAAAATATCACTTCCCATTTTAACATTTAACTCTAATATTATGTGTCACTTAAGACATTCCTAAAATTCCCTCACTCTAAACTTCATACCACCATACTTCATCATTAGCTTAATATTAGATCCTAATAGTGCAGTCGTATCTGTGGGTTCTTGGACCATCTGGGTCAAAAAGTTACTAGTATACAATTTATGATGCCTCAGAACTACTAGCGGCCTATACTAAGACAAGGAATCCCCATGAATGCCCGCAAAATTTAAAAATCACCTGACATTATGACTATATGACTATATCTGTGGCATGCTGTCTCAATTTGTTTTTTCACAATTTCAGCATCTAATTCCTGGAAACTCTCATGCACAGGAGGCTCGTATAAAATCGCGCCCTCAAAATTCTATAAATTGATTTTTTTGTATATTAGAGTGATATTTTGCTTGACCCCACACTGATTTCAATATCATGACTTGATTTTAAAGTCAGTCATTTAGTATCCAGATTAGAATTAATGTGCTTTTAACATAAAGCGTCCAACTCCACAACACCCTTCTATTTCCTCTAGCTGGTATATAATAATAAAGTGAATATCCCTCTATTTCTCATATTCCTTGAAAAGACGTCTCCATATACATCTCACTTCAATTGTAACACCATGCTCGCTTACTCGTCGAATCGCAAATAATGTCTAGATTCTCACTAATGGTATAACTAAACTAATCAGCTCATCTCTTTTTATTTCTAAGGCTACATGCCTCATGGCTTTTATTGTGTGTAACAAAACCAGTTGATCTTCAACGAATATTGTGCTCGTTTTATTTTCTGGAGTTGAATCTTGCTATCACTCCAATAACAACAGTTTCCCTTCACGTTGTTTCAAGAACCGTGGCTAAGAACCACACATTTCGTTTTAATCTCTAAAATATTTCTCTCCCTCGAATAACAAGCTACCATATGCTATTATCTTGTGTATCCATATTAATGTTGAGTCCAACACCTCTACCCCAAATGTTAACTATTCGCTGAGTTTTGCCTTTCATTACAATCAAGTCTATACTCCAAGCTGGCAACTGGCCTTTTCTTCTTAAACTTTTCTATTAATATTCTGGTAATTGAGAACCCACCGCCTCATACATCCTTTCTCACCGACTCGTCTGTCCAAGGTGTGAACTGCGCGATCGCTTGGTCATCTAACAATTGATATGCCTATACATTTTCTATTGAGAATCATTATTGATATTCCAGTAATGTTTATATATTAATTGTAGGACTGTTATCAGTAAAAATATGTTCCCCTCCTCACGAGAGATCGCCTGTCTTTTGGTTTTTTCTTATTCAATGTGATCTAAATTTACATTCTCTTATACTGCCCACTTTTCCAGCCGCTCGTCTAAGCATTACCCCTCTTGTCAGGAATCCTCAGAATGCTCTGGTTTGCTCATGTCATGCGTTGCAGCTCTCTCGTAGTGCATATCTAAGTCTTCTTAAATAAGGGAGAAGTAAAATTGGTGGAAGAGGAAATATTTGCTCCCCGTCACTACCCGTGCACAAATACGTCTACCCCCCTCACCCTCCCCGCGCCCCCTCCACTAGCTATTATCATTGTATCTTAACTTTCCTGCTTCTTTGTGATCCCAAAATTGCGATATCTCATCCTTCAAAATCAACAAGCCTAATAATTCTTCTGATAAAGTTACTGCTCTACATAATTTACCTAACCCTTTCATTTACACCTATACTTGCAACCTACTCCCCCCATTCCTGACCTCCAGATAATCTTGGTTGTCCCAAAGAAGTATGAGAACAAAGAATTGAGCGTTGCACATTATAAAATTTCCAAAGGACTCCAGTATGAGTTAACATTAGTAAATAAAGCTATTAAGTATCCTGAAGTGATACCCCTTAAAAGTGTTTAGACACAGAAGGTCGCAGAAAGCCTTATGAATAACAAAATATCTTGGAAAGGACGACTAGGAGTAATATTTGTGAAAAAAGGCGCGACGTGACGGTATACAGACAAAATGAGAAACATGATGATGAGAGAGAGAGACAGCAAACGATGCACAAGAGGCGGAAAATAAGAAGAATAATGAAGTGGAGGATGATAAAGATAGAGTACCGAGCGTAGCTCATGATTGAATATTTAATTGTCATCAAGGAGATAAGAAGATAAAAGAAAGAAAAGTACAACAGTATTATTGGCCTAAAGGAAGCCAAGTATACCTCTGGGAAGGGAGTAGAACCGATAATAGAACAGATTATATAGGATCGTCAGGAGAAAAGTTTTTTGTGAAAAGATGCAAACCAATAGAAAATACAATGAAGAAGTATCATGACGACAGTAAGAAAATGATCGTTATAGAACAAATGAAAATGAACCGAAGTTACAAATATAATAAAATAATCCCACCAGCGTTCACCAGTGATAAAGGCAGCAATAGTATGAAGAATATGAAATGTAAGAAAGTAGTTGTCGAATTTTATGAGAAAGAACTGTTGAGAAGCATAAAGTTATCTAAAGGAAGTAACACTAGCATGTATGAGACAATGTGCCAAAACAAGAGGAAACAAAGTGATAAGAGAAGCAGTATGATTTGTCAAAGTCCGAAACGTATGTTGAAAGTGATCAGGAAAATCTGGCAAATGCCAAAGGAGAGAAAAGAAGTACGAAAGTGTAAAGAATCAGCGTTCAGAAGTCGTAATAAGAAGAAATGACAGTTTGGAGTAGTCATCGCAAGTGCAACATTGGTCAGGGTGATGAGGAGAATATTGGATGGGATCAACGACGTAGATATTTATATAGACGATATCATTGTTCATTCAAAGACCTGGCATGAACACATGGACACGATATGGAACGTACGGTCAAAGATGCAGAGTGAAGTTTACACGATTAGACCTTCAAAGTGTGCAGATTCATCCATTACCTTCTCCATTGCTCTCTGCAACATTCGTATTCCTCTACATTCCTGACCATTAATTTCATGCATTTTTGCTGAAAGAGATGGAAGTCTGCATACGGCTAGCGATGGACCTGCATTAGCATCCTGGCCAAAAGACATGCAGTGGTTGTGGGCAAGCCAACCAACTACCACATGGAGCCCTTAAATCGACGCTGTCTTATTCTTATGCAAGAACATATCAATATTTGAAGCAATTTCTCATTCTCCCCCACACAATCTGGGATGCATATCAATGATAGGGGATGTTTTTGGGGAAGCATGTGTCTAGACGAAGAGGGTGCGCAGTATAAGCATGTGTGAAATTGATTATGTGACATAATACACGTCGGGTCTGTCAAGAAAGATGTCGCGGGTGGGATGATCTTGGATATAAAGCACAGAACAGAAAGAGGCACGCCCCACGCGCAATGGCAGTAGACATATATATACGTATCGTATATATAAAATACTAATATATATATATTTATATATATAGTATATAATATATATATATATATCATTATATAATATATATAATTATATATATATATATACGAGCATATGTATAATATTTGTAACCTGCATCATTAATATATACTATATATATATATATATTATATATATATAATATCGGTACTATATATATAATAGTATAATATACTATATATATATAATTATATATATATATATATATATAATATAGCGTAAAAATCTATAGATATATTATATGTATATATATATATATAACCATATAGATAAGAATATTATTATTATACGCTAATTATCCTTTATTATGTAAATGATATATAAATCTAATAAGGTTGATATAGTATAATATATTATATAATACTAATCTTATCATCTTATATATAATATATTATAATATACTACTAGATAATTGAGGTTATAATTAATATATATAATATATACAATATATATATATATACTATATAATAATAATATATATTTATAAGAGCACTGTTTGTAGTCGGCCCAATCGCAAGCCCAATTAACTCAATTGGACGCAACGCTTAAGTTTCGAAGAGTTCCAAACTGTAGATCCAATTTACACTGGATACAAGGTTTGCAGAACTAAGACTGGCATGGGAGAACAATTTAAGATAGAATAAGTAGGACTAGAGTCTTCATTACCTGTTTATTTATTTATAACTTTCTTAGTTTTTAGACATGCGCTACGGAAACTTTTGATCTTTCTTATGAAAATGACATGTACTCTTTCTAAAATGATTTTAATTATATATGTCTTAGAAAATTATTACAAAGTCATAGAAAATAAAACTTTTCATTTGTATGATTAATATATTATTTCACTTTTGTGCATTATGGTCTTCAGGGTTGGCATTAAAAAACCCACCAAAAAGAAAAAAACACGCCAAAACAAACATTTTCACGGCACCAAAAACCAAGAAGTCCCCCTAATAAGCTATTGCTTTACAAGTGTTAAATTTCTACTGCTTACTAGTTTATACTTTATTATGAATATTTCTGCTAAATAAGGTAATCTTACTTAATAGTTAATATTTATAAAATTACTGATATTGCATTTTTTAATACAATTCCGTATAGCTATTTCTTTTATTTCTATTTTCTTGACTTTTGTTTTCTTTTTAATTTGTCATTCATTAACTTAATTTTTCTTCAATTTCATAGATTTTCTTGGTTATCTTCAATCTTAAATTTACATATTTTAAATAGATCTTCTAAGTATTTTTATATTATTTTTTTTAATTAATTTTTTTTTACTAAAATTTTTATATCTTTGAATGTTAAGGATAAACAAGTAAAAAAAATTATAGAAATTTCAACATTTATTTACACATTTTTACTTACACTAAAGCAGTAAATCAAATGTATAAATCAAGACTCACCATATCCTCCACTCCTACTCAATTGTTTCAAATCGTTAAGAATACTGTATCAGTATAAGTATCTATTGACATAACTTAAGATATATTTTTGTGTTTTATCGATTCAATTTTATATTTCATATGGTATAATATTTTTTGCCTTAACAAATCATAAACATAAAAATTATTTCCTAGTAATAATAAAAATATAATATACAATTATCTTCTATCCCCCCTTTATGGATCATCTTATACAACAAAAATTTGCACTTATTAGACCACATCAATTAATATCCTTAATACAATATCACAACCGCGAACTAGGAATATATATGTACAAATTTTACAATAAATTTCAACTAACCATACTAGGGCGTATATTGAAACCTAATTACAGCTGACATCCTGAAAAATCTTTCACACCTGATCAAGGAGAAACTAAGAAAACGAACAGATCATACAACATAACTCAATGTTCCCACTTATCGAGGGGCATAATAAAAACCTAAACACTCATGGGTTAAAACCTTATATACATCTAACGAAAATCCTCTCGGAACAAAAGTTGACTAAACATCTATCTAATACACACACGAAGTGAAAATGAAATACAGCATATATCCCACATCATATCTGAACTATAGAACTGACACTATACTTCACTACGCAATCACAGTGTTCACTAACCTCTTCGATTATGTTTTGTAAGCTGTTCATAACCTATCATTTGAATACATATGAATAAACGTTACATTATATCAATAAATCTCAGTGTAAGACAAGAACCTTATCGAATCTTATTTTCAACAAAACACCCTCTAAAACGTAGGTTCTCATCTATTTATCAGCTACCTATTCGTCGGGCATCATCACAGAATTGTAACACAGTAAAGTATCTTACAAGAAACTTTTCTCCAAAAACTTCTCCTTGCAAAAAAACCCCTGATGTATACTTTTCTTTTATCATACATTCTATTAATATCATGATATCTTCCACTTCATCTTGGGACTTTATACTGTGCTACCAGTTGTCTATCGAACGTGATTTGCTTGCGAATTGTTTTTTAACTTTTACTGTATTATTTAGTTCACAATTTATCAGAGATAGAATTTTTTGCCGCCAACAGTCTTCAGGCCTTATTTCTATTTTATTCTTCAAATAGTTGTTCTAATAGTTGAAATTAAACTCATTATCTTAGCAACCATATAAGCAAATCAAGATTTTATTTAATTCACTATGCATTACACTTTATCTCTAATATTAATATCTAACTATGAACCGCTTAACACTTTCACACAATATAACTATTTTTTCTATTAACCAAGAGATTGAGAAAACGCAACTAACTTAAATTACCTTCGAGGAGGAGAATTCACCCAAGGCGAGTTTGCGCCCTGAAAGGGTTGAATCTGCGATGTGGGGATCACCCAAGATTGGTATGTAGACCTGGCTTGAGGCTGTCCCTCCCAGCCCGCATATGCCTGACCGCCCTTACCTCATTATCAGGAGGGGGGGTACCCGGTTGAGCCCAGCCTTAGGGGCAACCATCCTTCGTATGGTCCCCCCACATCTCCTATTACTTCCTCATACTAGCCAAAATGACCTCTATCTCCTATGATCCCACCCGACCTGCGCTCTAATATAGAATCTCAACCACTAAGTATCAAGTGTGGTAGTCTGTCATTCCCCCTAGGTCTGATCTGCTCGGAAAAAACGCTACACTGTCGTTTATCTTTGTACATACTCTCATAATGCATAATGAAACTCGAGATTTATTCTCGATAATTAAGTATAAAGACCTATTAATTACAACAAATAACTTATTTAAATATTGAAGTGAGTACAAAGTTAAGGACCGTTATTGTGAGTAAAAAATGACTTAATTTACACTCATGTAGCAAGTGTGAGAAAAAGTCTACAACACCAACCACTGATGTAGTTTAGGAAGTGAACAAACTAGGAAATGAGCATGGTGTTTGAAGAAAATTACTTGTTAACTACGTTGATAGATTATTAAATATATTATTTGTAAGCCTGTTTGGAGACATGTCATAAATCCAAGTTCCAGAAGAGCTTAACTGAGTTAGCTTCTTTTTAATATTGTAATAGTCTTATTACTAAGCCTATTTTTAATAGGGTCTACGTTTATTCAACAAGATAAATTTCTACAAATATCATCAATAATTTCCTCAAACTCAAAACGAGGTGGACACTTCATCTGACATATGAGTAGTCTCAGTTCATTAGTCTAGTAAGTAATCGTTGAGTTCTCATTGATAAAATTCGTCACTTGATTTAAGGAGATTATATAAGATAATACCATTTACTGCTGCAAAATATAGCTGATTATCGAAAATTAGTAGAACATATCGTATTATATATAAGTTATTGTATAAAATAGCACAGAACGAGATGTATCGAGGAATTTTCTCAGGATGTATTTCAGCAACTGGAAGATCCATACGCTAAGGGTAATATTAGTTTGCAATTTTAGTACATTATATTCCTAATCTCTAGTTATGATATGTTAGCTATTTTGATGTGAAAACTTTTGATATGGGGTTAAAGCATATATATATCAGGTTATAGACGTAATATAATATATAAATAACATATTTTATAATGTATGGTTATGGTCCAACATGCATACATAGAATATAATGATCTTATTAGAACTCAATAGTTCTGTTATGTTGTCATATAAAGGTAAATTCTCAGTTATTACTCATTGCCACCATGTTATTACTTATTATTTACGTAATTAATTAGCTTAAATATACATTAAATTATTATCATTACTGTTATATTTATTACTCAAAGAACTTATTTTGTTTTTACTTAGATAAAAAATTTTGTATTTTATATGTTTGGTGTAAAAAACTTTTATTATGGTAGTGATGCGATTATTTCGTCTTTACAGTAGGATATTAGACTGAGAGTTATGGAGATAGTAAAGATTCTTATGTTAAATTACGAATTGATGGTAATAAACATTTGGTACGTACCAGCATTATCATACTTGTATCAGTATGAGATAAGACATGTTATATGGGCACATACCACTTATGGTATAAATATTAATGATATTTAATTTAAAAATTTAACATATTGATTAATGAATCAGGAATCATGCTTAAATAAATGCTGACTAGGGACGTTTGACTAAATTTAATTACTTTACTTTGTTATAGTGGCGTAAAAGTTTTAGTTAAAATGTTAATGGTTATATACTATCATGGACATATGTGTGTTGGGGGTATTTGGTCATTTTAACAATTATATTCTATGATTTCAGTTTATGTTATATAGCTATTATAATTAGTAGTTAAAACTTTGATACGTTAGGCATATAATTCTACTGCTTGTATAGATAATTTATATACAAAGTTATGCCATAAATTTTTTGCTAAAATGTTACTGTGTCAATTCTAAAATAATTATAACTTAACAAGCAAAAAGATATGCTTGTGAATAGTATGAATAGCCTACGGATTTTTCGAATTTCAGGGACTCCAATATGAATACAATGGTGAGTGGTAACTTTTTAAGTTAAACAGTTTATTTCATGCTAAGTGGATGTTAGAATTCTGTCAGTTGACTTATTACTTTCATTAACTCTGCGTTAAGCTTATAGTTGACCTATTATTATTGAAAAACAATGCTTACGATAGTACAATATTAATTCATTATAGTTAGTAATTCCAAAGAATCTTATTTATTTACATTTATTGTGATTGTTGTTGTTTGTCGAACGTAAAATAATAATATATACCCTTTTGACAACTGATATGGTCATTCTACGGTCAGATATTCTTGGGTTAACTTTATGCTGATGGTGGTGAAAGAAAAGAATTAACCAATTACAATTTAAGATATATGTTTTATACCCAATATATTTATTTCAGCAAAATCCTTTTTACTGAACTGAGACGAAGATTTAGATTTATCATAAATAAGATATATCTATCCGACAGCAATACTCTTCCAACTCTTGTGTGAATTAGCAATATCATTCATAGAGATGAGTTTGCGTTATTCACCAACAAAGGTACTCCATATAATTATATTTTAAATCATAAACCGAATGGCGACTGACCATACATTGTACATATAAATTTCCTGTCCTAGGTCAAACTATAATAAAGGGTATTGCATCACTATTATGCATATATCTAAAATATCGTTAAAGACGTATAAATCACATTTTTTCTAATAGTTAGATTAGGTATATTCTCTAGGAGAATAAGGGAGTCTTCAGTCTAATAACCGAATTAAATTCTAAATACACATTTAACTTAGTCACCGTATTGTTAAACTCGTTATGTATAATATGATGTTATAGCAAATGACACAGCTTCTATACACTACATCATTTTTAAATGTAAATGTTTATCATCACTATCAATTAAGGATTAATTTCTTAATATGGCTAGAGAATGCTTGTCGCAAAGATGAGATATGCAATGAACAGTTTATCGTCTAGGATATGTAAAGTTGAGTATACTTTACTGATATTAAGTGTGGAGCTTGTATAAACTGTTACTAGGTTACTCTATAAATTTAGGCAGTGATATGTTTTAAGTGTTGTGTCGTTAGACATCTATTATTTTCCTAGTTGCTGTGCAGGCATCCCTGTAAATACGCCGTTTTTATGTCAATAGTCTAAGGACAATTGGTTTTAAAAGGTATTAAGATTATTAAATGATTCTATTCTTATTTGTTATACCATAAATATTTAGATTATAATAATTATGTAAATATTAAAACACTCGTCCATGGTGTAAATTATAATTCTATGTGAGTTTGTATTATTTAATACTCTATCAATATATATAGATTAGGTTTACGCTTTGCACTCACCATGGCTCATATGTCATTCTACTCTCTTTAAAGACCATCTTGTTTTTAAATGTAACAGCTTTTTATTGGTGGATTAAATAGTGAGAACATGATGGTGTATTCTTCTGTGGGGCATTTATTTATATAGTCTAAAGATCAATGCTTACGCTATGGCTATAGTCAATTTATTTAGTATGTGGAATACTCTAATATATCGTTAACATTATCTTCAAATCATTTTATAAAAGAGAAATATAATGAGTGAATGTGAATGAAAGATAGTATTTAGTTAAATCCGTAAACTTAGTCTTGGGTAGGTGTATACATTAACGTCTAATATGTTAAGTTATCTTATAGGTAAGAATAGGTTACGTTTTGCCATACCATGTTATGCTTTACTGGTTTAAATGGAACTGTTACTTTTAACAGGGTTTACCTTCCTGCCTTAAGATGTGCTAGGTTTCTTTGTGTGTTCAATATTTACAACTATATTGAATACTTACCAATGACCTAAATAATGAAGAAGTTGTCATGGTTTTATTACTTAAGGTACTAATTAAAAAAAAATATATTTAGCTTATACCTATACCATCTTATAAGAAATAATATTAACCCACACAATATGTTAGTGAGAAAATTAATATATGGTTCAATTAATGTTTACTTGTACTATCAAGGTGTATATGATTACCGATATAATACTGTAAGATTAAATAGACTTAATAATAAAAAAAATTAACTACGTCATTGATCTTTTATACCTAAATAGTTAGCTATGAACCATTATTGCGATGATTAGAGTTGAATACACTATTCAGTATATTTATACATGGGGGATTTTTATTCTCTCTAGATACATAATTTTTAGATAGGTCTAATGCGCATCTAATCATAATTTATAAATGCACTCAGCTCACCGTTAGCTTTCATATAATTTGGTAGTGAAAATTTATTTTATGATCATACAAAAGAACTTATCTTAATTTCATAGCAATATGACATTAGATATCAACCTTGGCACTCGTAAATAACTGAAGTCAGATATATTTCTACTGTTATAAATTGTCAAACTTGTTTTTACCAATATTATTGTTAATAATACCGAAATCAAACAAAACCTAGGTGTCACGAGACAAATAATGGGGTTATCGAAAACGGGAAACACACAACAAGAATCATAAGATATATTCGTAATATCGAAAATGGCAGGAGGTGTTGAACAAATTCTCTCTGACCTGATACCTTGATACACTCCATATAGTGAAAACAGGAACCAATCAGCTTCTACATGTCTCTCACCTTCTGTATGCATTGTTATACTTTAGTTTGTTCATGTATGGATTTACTTTATGCAGACGGCTAATGATATGGTCATGTTATCATACTATTCAATAATCGTATATTGATTTCATGGTTTTTTGCACTTGGGGTTGCCCTTGTGGAAGTTGGATTATATATTAGCTATTATTATTGAACAAAAACTTTCGTACATCACTAAGCTCAAATTTATATTATATGAGTGAGTATATTAGATGATTAAATATTTTGATTAAAAAGTACAATATGTAAATATAATAAATTAATATGAATATGATGATGAAAGCCTGCGATGAAAAAATAGTGCAAATATGTCTCGTGTCAGGTGAATATGGCATACTGAGTTGAGTTATTTAACTTTCACTTATTCCTAAAGTGTATGATATTTATTTGCTATTAGTATTATGTACTTATTTCTGTCAATTCTGTATACATTATATTCTTGCGTCAGGTTATGTTATGTAGCTTATTATATAGATGGTTGAGAAACTGGTTGTGATTTTATTATGTTATACTGTTTCACAGGTTTAATATAAAAATTGTAATTATTATTTATTTTAAATAAACATAAAAGGAAGAAATATCAAAAAATTCAAAATGAGGTTTTGAATATATTCTAGAAGTCTAAAAATTAAAGTTTTTAAAAAAAAAAGAATCAAACATAAAAAAATCTTATTTTTTATAGGAAATAAATTATTAAAAAATTAGCAATAAGAATTTTTAATACAATATAAGTATTTAAAGAAAATAAGTTAAATATAAATGAACAGTTTAAAAACTATAAAAGAAAAAAAGATGTGCAATAGGCATAGCGTTACTATATGGTTTTGCTATTACTTTAATTCTAATTGAGATTAAAGTACTGATAAACTTATGTTAATATATAGTTTTTTCTATTGGAGGTGCATTGGGGTAGTTGCGACAGGTTTGATCTTAATGCCCTATTTTTATACTATTTCTAATATTTTAGATTAATTTAATTTTATATTACTGTTGTGTAAGCTTTGTTTATGTTTTATAAATATTCTACTATTCGAGAGTGTAATGATATTTAATGGGAGAGTAAATTCATGCGTTATTGTCATGTGTAATAATACCGTAGTATTGTATGAATTTTACTTTCGAGAAATATGACCGGACCTAATGTGCATTACCAGTATTCAAATTAGAAACCTAATACCTCCAAATTAGTTATCAGGTGATCTATAGAGATGTGAGGATAGGTCGTGCGACTAATTAAAATAAATCTTAGAAAAGTATGCTAGTTAAGGATAAGAATGATTATTTATGTATTATTACTAGATCTCCAGCGACGTAATACCTTTTTAACGGTATTTTCGTGAAGGTTTCTTGAATTTTGTGGCAGCTAATATCACAAAAAGAGAAAATTATATACATTTATTTGAGTTAAAAAACAAAACAGTTGTAAAAATAAGTAGAACTCAAAATATTAAAAAATTTTTTATATTTAAAAATAAATAAATAAACAAAACTAAATATTGATTTAAAACATAAAATTACAAGATATATCTATCTATCTAAACGTGTAGTACAATTTTAAAATGATTTAATAGTGAGTTAAATATAATATATAAGGTCTGCTTTTTATACTAATATAAAAGTGTGTGAAAGACGAGAAAATCCTCGATAGCTATATATTTAACGTTGACTTTACACTTCTACGATTCAAGTATTGAAACTTAATTGTCTCTAAGTTACTTGAGTTTAATATTCATTTAAGCTTGTTAAGGTTTTCGTGGAGTGATGTTTAATATTACTATATGGAACCTTCAAGACTTAACTGAAAATATGGTTTTACTGTTACTTTTAATGGCACGCAAAAAACATTTTCACGAATAGCCATTTATGACTCGACTTGTATCATGTCATTAAGTATGATATGCTAGTCCGATAATCTAGTTACTATTCTTCGGTGACTCGATCGCCAAAAATATGACAGTGTATATACGAAAAATAGTAATATAGTAAATAAGCTTGCGCACAATCGGTTATATTGTATGATAGGCTACACTAGTACTTTCTTAACATCCAACACTGTATTTACTTTACATGCAGTTTGAAATAGTAGTGGTAAAACTTTAGCTAAACGTTAGTAATTATATTATCCAAGGCTAAATTATTGGATATGATTCATATTGATGATATTATACATATACATAAATTATACACATCACGGATTAATATCATGTTAGCTCTTATTAGATGTGAATCTTATAGCCTGCTTAGGACGTATTCGTCTTCATGATCATAATTCATTACACAAGAATTGTGACTACAACTATATTCGAGAATAAATTAACTTCTATGTTCGTGCAAAAAATAATGAATAGATATGTTAGAATATGTTTGGGAAAGTGGTATAAGTTAACAGTGTTGTATGCAAATGTTAGTTAATTCACTTTTGGGTATTTTATACGGTAATCTAACTTGCGACTATAATCTCAATGTACTGCAGCCTAATATAATCTGATATAAGATCGTGATTGTATTGTACGTGACATTCATCATCGTAGTAATCATATATCCTATGTTTGCTTTGATTGAATAAGAACAACATTTGTTACTTAGACATATATATCAATTACAGTATATATCATTATTAACAAAGATCTATGATAAAATACTTGTGATTAAAAGATTACATAAGTTAATGTTAGTTACAAAAAAATCAATGATCTCTTAGTAATAACGAAAAAAGTCATTAAGTACATTTAACGTTCATGTCGCTTCAATAACTGATATTAGTTATATCACTTTACATGTGTCTGCTTAACTAGAAATATGAAAAAAATCTTTTATCTATTGATTAACTGGCTTTAATTTAATAACAGTGGTCATATAAGACATGCTATTAGAGCTTACCTATGGAATGCATACACTAATATTAACATTCATAGATACATTGGATGACTAATTGTTTGCTTATATTGATTGATATGAAAACTTGCTTTGTATCGTTAATAATTATAACTTACAAAATGATACTAACGAGTTATATATTTTAACAGTAGTTATGACAAAATTTTGTTATAATTTTAAATGAATCATCGAATAACTGGGTAAAAAATATCATATAATTTAATAATTTAGAAAAAAGAGTTTAAAATGAGGTGCTCCATTACCGCACTCATATCTTATTACTTTATGATTTTAAGTATGACTTCTCTACGTATACATATAAGTGCAAATATTCCATTCACTTAAGAAGATGTTCTCTAAGTATGATAAGTTAGACAAGGTATTCTTATATCAAAATTTGAATGTAAAATATTACTGATTCTATGAATTAAAATCCATGCTAATAAATAATCCAAGATTTGATAGTGAATGCGTATCTGTCTGTATGGCTGGTGGTGTGCGGGTTTCGTAAATTATAATTTATCAGTATTATGGTATGTTACATAAAAAAAGATTCTCCTTTAAATATATCTATGAGTATTATTAAAATTAGGGTAGAAGGGTACGGAAAAAAAATAAGTCTAAAATAAAAAGTAGTATTTTAAGCATAGTAAAATAAAAAAATCACACTATAAAAAGATTATTGGCATTTAAAACTTTATACAGAATAAAATACAAATCATCATAGACAAGTAGTATATTGGTAGTGGGGAAGTGGTGTCACGCGTGGAGATGGTGAGATGGGAATGATGTGAATTGAGCTCATAGATGCTCCAGAGCTCCATTATCTACTTATTATCCTCTAAACGATGCATCTTATAGGTTAGTTGTTTATTGAATTATTTTTAATTATATGAAAACGTAAATATTTAAGTTTGATATTAAATAATGAATTTATCAAAAATATTGTTTAAATTCTTTTTATTTTTTTTTTATATTTTTTATTTTAAATTTATTTTAAAAATTTTTAATAATATTTATGTAAACATTTATTTAGGTAATAAATTTTGTTTAATTTTTATAAATTTTTTAATTAAATGTTAAAATATAATATCAAAATTATAAAATTTTAAATACAATCAGTATTTAAATTTAATACAAATTAAATATATATAGGTTTATCACACTTATAGGTTTATAGTTGTTGCTAATCAATAACCTTATTGGTAGTACTAAAAATTACTCTAAGAAAAATTGTGGGTAAACCAAGTTTCGTTTTCTCTTACAACCTACGGTAATATATTTAGTCATTAGCAGTCTGTTTGGGGGCTCGTTGAACCCCCTTGCTGCAGCATTATCGTCAGATCGAAATTTTATTATATTAACCCATATATCTGATATGAGAATTACTCTATTTTAGATATGAAAGGATATACTCCAGAGTTCATCGCTTCCATTAGCGTCTTATGATTTCTAAGTTTTGTCTTTGCCCCGTGAACCCATCCATTTCCCCTGCAATATTTTAGCTATGTTACCTTATTCTATAGGCTATATAGGTTTGATCTGACAGCTTATAGTTTATAGATATGTGATATATCAGAGTTCACTGTCAATGCGTAATTCACTTTAGTCAAATATATATCAATTGTGAAGCCGATGAGGCTCTCACGTTTATCTGCTCAAATCGATCTCATGTTACGCCGTGATACACAGATACAACTAAAAACTGTATATCAAGTTGCGTTTTCTATGTCAATATTCAGATTTTGGTGATATCCCCGTCTCGGGGCTCCACAACGAGTACCTAATTTACACACATGTATCCACCTAAATACTATCCTCAGAAGGAGAGTTTTATTTCCATTACGATGTTCTTTCTATCACTCTTAGGTCAATAATTCAAGATTTGGGGGCTGTCCCACAAAATATTAGGTAATAATATCACGCATGTTTTACTCACCGTATACAATCAAAATAACAACCTAAAAACTGTGGATATAACAATTATCGTTATAGTTAGATTCTATGGTAATATTTCAGAATTTTTTGTGGGAGATTACCCGTTACTGTGAGGACACCCACAGTCATTTTACACCCAATGATCATCTAAATACATCCTCAAAGTATTAACGATTCATTACACTCATAGTCAATATTTATCAATATGTGGAGCTTAGTCCCACAAATATATTGAGTAAATATACTCACGTTAACATTTTACCCCGATATATACATCTAAGAATACAACCAAAGCTATATTATACTTATATATATATTATTATATATATCAAGGATTATCTTTTTCTATGTTCAATATATCTTTACAGATTTTTTGGTGATAACCCGTCATTAGTCACCCACATTCATTTTTACCACCCAGGGAGTCATCTAAATATGATACATACTTCAGAAGTTGTATATATCACGGAGTTCATCATCTCTTTTAAGTAAGTCAATATTAATTACACCATCTTGGGGGCTAGGTCCTCACAAATTGTTAAAACATCGTATCATTATTACCCTAACTATACACTCTTTAAAGAATACTATCAAACAACCTAAAAAAGGCTATATCATAACTTTCGTATCTTCTCAATACTGTCAATATTCACGGATTATTTGGGGTGATTACCCCGCTTACTGGCACCCATTAATCAATATTTAACACCATCAGTCATCTAAGACTACACACTCAGAAGTCTGACTTATACCGAGTTTCAATCACTCCTAGTCATTCAAATATTCTCAAATTTTAGGGCTATGGGTCCCACAAATTTCATGGTAAACATCGGGTATCATTCATTAACCCCGATTATACACACCTAAGATAAACTAAAAATGCCTGTATATCAAGTTTCCGTATCTTTCTATCGTCAATATCATCAGATTTTGGATAATATGAGTACCCTGATCTCGGGGCAACCCAACAATTATTACACCAGAGGGCATATAATATACATCCTTCAGAGAGATCTTCATGATATCCGATGATTCATACCATCTCTATATCAATATTTCAAAATTGGGTCACTTCCCAGTTCCCACAAATATTTTAAAATCGAAGCTCATTTTAACCCTCAGTATACACTATAATATACAAACCTAGAAAAAGGCATTAGTTTAATAAATCATTCAATACTACTACCATTTAATAATTAATGTTTGGGGTGGATCCCTTCTGGGGGATCCTAAACACCCTATACGGTCTCTTGAAACAATCATATATCGAACTCTACTATCTCGATAACCTTAAAACACTACCAAATCAATTATTAGGTTTTATACAGATTGTGGTATAATAATAATCAAAAATATAATAATAATTATAAATAATAAAATTAAATATAATTATAAATAATATAATAATAATATAAATTATATAAATAATACATAATAATAATAATTAATAAATAATCAATAGAATAATATAATTAAATACAATAAACCATATAATAGAAAAAAATCAGAGGAATGATTATAAGTAACACATTATACAAATAATCGGATTGTGAAAAGGGAATAACATTTTGCTTTTCGTTGTCCTTTCTTAAATTACTATAATTAATAATAATAAATAATTAAATCAATTAAATGTTTAATAATAATAATACTTATATCGTTTGGGGTAAAATGAGTAAATAAGAGATTAAACTAAAATAAATTAAATATAATAATAATAAATATATATATAAAAAATATTTAATATAATAATTAAATAAAAAAAAATATCAATATAATAAACATACACATGAAGCATTGTCGAACCCCGCCCGGAGTAAGGAACGCGCCCGAGACCCAGAGGCTAACCAAAGCGCCACCGGCACGCCCGGGGGGGAGCCGGGGAGCCGGATCGGAGTCGGGATCGTAATTCGGGGAAGTCTGGGGGAAATACGTAAGGAATATAAGATCCAGAATAGTACGAATAAAATCACATAATGAACAGACAAACAATAGACAAAGCATAAGTACAAACATAGGAAAACATAGACTAAAAACAGCTCGGAGGTTATTGAGTCTGTTTGGTAGTACGGGTATTAAGCCCATTATCGTGGGCTATCAATCCCTATATTAACACTCTATACAACATATCTAGTCTTAATATAATATTTATATAACATAAAAAAGTGGATATGCTGCGATAAATGTACTAAACATAAACCTTCCCATCAAAGAAAAAAATGTATTGTGCAAAATATTCACGGAAGAAGGGTATTAATCGACTCTAAAACTCTTTCTATTGCAGTTATATACTACTTATACAAATAAAAGGAGTCGAAGTAACATAACTACTCATGAAAAAATCTATTTTCAGATGCCTAATTAAATAACAAAAAGCAGTTCTGTTGCAACTTCTAACTGATAAAGCACCCAAAAAGGCAGATAAAGACGAAAAGGAAAAGAACACACGGTTAAAAGTCAGACACGAAAAAGTATCTCAGGGTTAATAGGAGTATCATTATATATATAGTAGATATAACATAATTTTATATTAATTTATGGAAATATCGAAGCTGATATTTTTGAATAAGTCAAGTTTTTATTTATATTTCTTATCTTTTTTCATTACAGTTGATGAGGATTACATATCACACATTTATTTATGTCCAAAACTTCGTCAAGGCCTAATACTTCACAAAAAATACTGAGGGCAACACAGATTTAATTCAGACTATCGTACCCTGAAATGCAATTGTAAAATAATATTGAATTTATAATATATACAGGGGGTATGAACAAAAAAAACAACAACAATAATTAGATAGAAATAAAAATTTTAGGGAAAATTGGCTTTCACTACAGTTGTATAGTCAGAATACCTCAGCTAGATAAAGTATTAGGTCTGTTATCTAATTCTGCTTTTAACCATACTAAAAACAATCAACAATAAATTGTGGAGAGAATAAAAAATATTATCATATATGTTGCTAATACCATAGAATCGCACACATTGCTAATTACATTCAAGAAAATTATCACGAATATGTTGACAGGATGAACATGGAAAGAAGGCAACTTTAATTGTGAATCCAGCGACATATCTTAAGCAAATCACATAAAAATTAAACACTATCGTTACACTCGTGACTACTTGAATCTCATTCTACGAGTATCAATATAGCAAGTAAGTAAATTTAAAATATGGCTGCATGTGAGATAGACTCACCAAAGAAATAAACGACCTCAATTTATACATGTTAAAATATCTCGTGGCACACAATCCATAAGATATACAGTCCTCAACATATTCCAAGATAAGTGCTTCAAAAGAGTAAGGTGGGAAGCACATAAACAAATTTCAAGGGAAGGCTCACCAAAATACGAGTAATTAAACGTTTGATAACTATAATTCACCTACAAGGTACGAAACAGTACTTATTCTACAATGGGTTGAAAAGAACCGAAGAATGGAAAATAAGTCGCTTTTTGGATATGTCTGCTAGCTAAAATTCAAACTAAATATACCTATCCCTAAACAATTCAGATATAATAATTATCTAGAATATGGGGAAAATTCATCGGTAGAGTCTTATGGAAAAGAGAATTACAAAACAAAGCTTTAGGTAATTACATTCTTAACAATTTACGGATATTACATGCCTCTCACAAAACCGCTCTTTATAAAAAATGTAAGTATGCTAATAACACTTGGATAAACATCTGGAACAAATATCTATAATCATTGCTTAGGTAAAAATTAATATGTAAAGAGAACCAAAGTGGGATATTAACATACGCAAACTTTGAAGCTATTAAATCTGGGTTAGACATTTTAAAACAGACTTGGAAAATGAATATAAAGGGTAATATATATATAATATATATAATATAAATAGTCTACACACATCTATAATCCAAAATAAATACTAAGGACTGGTAAAATTTTTATCATCTGGCCGCAATACAATAACTCACATACAAGTAAATAATATATAAATCATCTACTCGCTTTCTTTAGGAACAAAGTAGAAAATATAAATTAAAAGAATGCTGAAGCCCAGAAAGAAACAAATAAGAAAGATCCTTTCACAAACATCTTATATATCATATATAGCTAAGCACATCATCTTGCTATACTCTATGGATAAATTTTTGCATTCCAAATCAATGATTTCACAGAAAATGTTTAAATAATAAAGGACGAAAGAATATCACAAACGGTTTTTATTAATTTTTCATCTGTGTAAATTAAAAAGGGGATAAAAAAGATCTACAAAAAAAACATGTCTAGTCTCAACAGGAAGATTGTCCTTTCAAAATGTTGAAAAGTATGAAAGCCAAGCATATTAAAAGATTATCCAAAGTATAGACTTGCACAACCTTAAGGCTGCCTTTTTGAGAGCAAGTGATTATATTAACACCAGTCGAACAAATATTCAGTGCACTGAAGTAAGTATACCACATATAAGAAAGATATCCCTATTCATCGTGGAAGATTAAACCGGAACCACGTTTTTGTTTACATAACCACTAACCCATATACCCTATAATAAATTATTAGATAGTTAAACGAGAGAGTGAGAGAGAGAGAGTGTAATTCATAAAAATTAATTTAGTACCATATTTCAAAATTAAGTCGAAGCAAAAACTTCACAAAAATACAAGAGAGGTTGGGGGTCAAACGTCACCGATATACCTAGAAACACACATATAATATATGTCTTGTATAAATTCTTCAAGTTTTACAAACATATTCTTGAAAATAATGAGCGATATGCAAGTTCTATTACCTTACTAACCTTGCATCAACCTAATCCAATATTGAGGATTATGTCACTTATGTCAATGTCAGGGATTCTATCGTGTGGACCAATGGCCCTAACAAGCATTGTCCCCCTCACAAAACCCCACCATTCCCCTGGCCTAGTTTTGCACCGATCTGTCTCACTTGCGAGCTAAAATGTCACGTTCAATGATCCTTCAGAACATTCTTCTGACTCATATGCCATATTTTTCGTGGGTGAGGTTGGGCTTATGATCCTCACGTATAGCTGGTTCTCCAACCAACTACTATAATACCTACTATGCCACACTCTATTATCTAACCATAATACATAGTAACAGTCAGCCACACTACTATAATATTTCCATAATTAACACAATAACAAGTTTACTATATACACCAATTATAAATATCTCTTTAATTTATCACCTATTCATCATACATACCACACACAGTATACTCTCTACTTACTATAAATATGTTCATTCATACTACATCTGATTATCTATATAATAGCTTACATCCAAATCCGGAGTTTCGCTTAGACATAGACATTCCTTCATAAGTTGAACCAGTTGGGCCACCGGGCCCCTAAGATTATCCATCCCTGAGCAACAACACAGCGACAGACCTCTCATTCCCATAGCAGCTACTGAAGAAGGCCAAACCACATTCTTTAAATACAATAAAATTTCTTAATTAAAAATAAATATATTGAGTAATTTCATTCTTAATTTCGATTCTATCTAACAAAGAATATTTTGATTGGCATATTCACAAAATAAATCTCATCGAAAATATCACTTCTCCGCAATTTATTCTACAGGAAATTTCTTCGGGCAGCGCTATGTCCTGCGTCCAGCAAACTCTATGAGGCCCTTTGCAGAATATTCACAAATCTTAACGCATTCACCAAATAATCAACAAATTTACACATAATCACGTCTTCCTTTAGTGACGCCACTCAGCACTTTTTCATTTCTTATCCAGCTCTCACTAAGCTTTACGCCAGGTAACGGGCCTCACCCACTTTATCATAATTACATCTATTTCATGCTATCTATTATCTTTTAGAGAACATATCATGATATTTTTCGTATATTATTATTTACCAAATTATTTATCCAATTAAATTAAACATTATTTGTTAAATAAAAATAATAAATTAAACATAGTAAATATAAAAAAAAAATATATAAAATTACCATATATATATAGATATAATATAAATAAAGCCCATATCAATATGCACTCCCATAATTACTTATTACCATAATATATATGATAAATATAACAAAATATTAATCACAATAAAAAAACATATATATATAAATAATAAAATACTTACTAGCTAAACATTCGCAATATAATGGATAATAATAATAATATTATATTAGATCAGTATATATATATATAGACACAAAATATTACAATAAATATATCCTCAAAAAACTTACAGTATACCAATAACTATATATATACTTAATACTATATAAAACTTAAATATATTAACTTAATAATTTATTTATATTATCATATTATTTCCCTATATAGAAATACATAAAATACGCACCTACCCTATACTACTATTATATATACCATACTGTCTCATCAAGAGTAATAGTTTCATATATATAGTTATAATATTATAAACCAAACAAACCATAAAAATAACAAATATAAGTAAACCCGCTTATTATATGTATCTAATATAATATATATATTATTAGATTAGATATACGCAATAGATACATTTATATTACATCAGAATAATATAATCTTAATTTATAAGTATAATATTTCTATCTTATAGTTTAGAAAATAAATATACATTAATATATTCACAAATAGTTTAATATTAATATGAATATCTACTCTATATTACTCAATTATCCTTTCCAAGTTTCACAAATATTTAGATAAATCATCTAAGACACTAAAAATAAATAATCTAACTACTATATAATCTTAAACCATCCCACCCTAATACAGTATATATAATTTAACAAACTTAAATATTTGAAATTTAGTATTAATAAATATATAAATTCCTCCCCCCATATTCCCATTCGCATCTACTCTTTATATACTATAGTAGTTAAGCGATTATATAGACCTAGTAATATAAACTATTATTAAAAAACAATAATAAAATATATTTAAACTTATTCTTAAATAAACAATAAGTGAATAACTATATTATAATAATAATACTATAAAACATTATACAAAACGCTGGTGTGTGTCGCCTACATATGTCAAATAATAAATCTCGACACATATTTACCTGGCCACCATCAAAGCAATTTTCCTCATATATAATACACACGATTTTAGTTAATTATTACTATGTCTGGCGTTCCGTCCTGCAAGTACTTAGTAACACTAAATTTCTTTTGATTGCTTTATGAACTAAGTCTGGCGAAAAGTCATACTGAAACCTGATTACTAGGGAAGTTTAGTGAATTAGTAGTTGAATGCGTTAAAAAAGGTATTTTCGTTGAAATTTAATGAAAAGAGGTGGAAAGCCTTTATTTAAGATCAAAATTTCATTCGATTCAATTGTCGTTTAATAGCACATTTCTACTCACCCAAATCCTATCAAAGTAAACAATAAGAAATTTTGTTAATTATTGATAGATCAACTACTAAATAAATTCGCATCATTAATATTAAAAAACATATTACATACAACTCACCTATAATAAATTAACTAGCAGTCAAAGCGGAGGTCGGTACTTTCGCAAAAAGTTTATTCGACAGGCGTAATCACACTTCTATGAGTTTCACCTCACAATGATCTGACAATATATATATATCAGCCTCTATCTCATATTATGCATGACTGACAAACTCCAATCCCCTTCAAATAAAATATATATAATTAGATAGTAATATTATTACTTTAGACAAATAGTTATATATGAATCAACCATACGTGAATTAATTTCACCTTATAAGATGATTTACTAACTATGACAGTCTGGCAAATTCCATCATATATATTATACTATCTATTAAATAGATATATAGCATCTATTAATATTGAATAACTTATATGTATAAACATCATAATATTATAAAGCACTGAAAAGTTAACATATTAAGGACAAACAATCAGATAATATAATGACTGACCTCATTACTATCCCTCCTAAAATCCTTTAATACAATACTATATCATTATACAATACCATAAGTATTATATAAATCATATGAATAAGGAAGCGATTGTCAATCCCATCTGTATAAGATGTTTTTTTTTTTTTTTTTTATATTTTTTTTAAGAATTGATGCGTCTATCAACGTAATTTTGAAAATTAATTTCTTCCACCAGCGAAACGATCATAACTTAAATTAGAAGTAACTAAATAAATGTGTATTTCCAAAAACCATTCGCAGTCAATAGGATAGATAATATTTAATAATCAGGTCATTTATATAATAAAATCATTATATAATGACTAGAGGAAAGTACAAATAGAAGTTAAAATACCTTGTGACCTGTCATCAGCCCTAGAATGATCTCACCACTTAATCACGAAAAGATGGGGAAGAAAATAAACATTTTAACATCCTTGGCAATTGCAAGAGCGAAAAAGAATATGCATACATCTTAGCTTACTTAAGTATGTATACAACAATTAAACATGCAATTACTATTGCATCTACTTGTAACTGCTATCAGGGGGTGAAAAATGTTATTTGGATGGGGCCACGATACAAGGTGCAATGATTTAAAACATTACATCTGCAGTGTCATAAACATTCTATACACAAACGCGCAATAAAAGACACAGCCGAAACACACAACACTTCAATACAATTAATTATTCAAGTAACCAATTCCCTAACATTTTGCGCAAAGTAAGATTATTCTCATCATCCGTCAACTGAATCAGTGCCATCTAGATCTTAGGTCTATGTCTATAAGACATAATAATTTCGAGTATAGTTCTCACGACAAAAATAGACCAATCACATTCTATACCTTATCTACGGATATTAGATGCTATAAAATTCGAATGCACGAATTACCTCTTGAAGCACGGATGCAAACATCCAACTTCTAAAACCGAGCCCTGGTCTATCAGTCACCGAGGAGAGTAATTGTATATCAAATCCCTCAGATTATTACATATCTAAGTTTGATAGTGTAATGTGTAACACATGTACAAATTCTCCAATGCTTGTGCGACATACACCTTTCTTACTCTCAATAACTATTCAACTATATCACTTTTATCACTCGCATTCCAATATGGAACAATACTTTCAATTATCGACAAATTAACCACATCTATGATATTAATCCTACATGACTAGTCGTTTGATATTACCATACAAGCAGGCTATCTGTAAACACCCAATACACTTGACCACTTCTCATCATTGTATGTATTATTTTGCGTAGTTTATCTGTGAATTTTCTATTCATGAAGTGGTCAAAGATTTTAAGATTTGGAATATTTCATAAAGAAGAACAGGCCACCGGGACTAACATAGTTTTCTGAAAGGAAGGGAATTAATAATCTTTTAACTTAATCATACATTAGTTCAATATGCACAAAGGCACTTTTATACTGGTAACCACGCTATGACGGGTATCCACAAAGTCAACGTATCTTACAAGTAGGGGCAATGACAGATTTCAGTCTATAGTACTACCCTACCGCATTTATGGTTCATTGTTACCACCTCAAATATAAGATTTTGAACAAATCGTTCACTACTTACAATTAAACTTTTTCAAAATATCACCTATTATCTTTTTTGCTAATCGAGAGAATAGCGCGTTTTTCACGAAATTCACCTAACCTCTAACTATATGCTTCAAATAATGATTGGATATACACATTCAAGATTGCTACACAACCTAGATGGCAATTTTATCGATTTCTATATATATCATTATTAATTGCATAAAAATTATATCTATAAAAAACAAAAAGATCTTGGAGATCTTATAATAGTATTCAAAGGAAATGTTAACCTTGCTATCCACGGTACGATACTAAAAACTATTCCGTTATCCAATCTTATCAATACTATATTATGAAAACATATTATTAGATAGATTACAAGTGATTAATATCTTCTTTAACTGCTTTTCTTTTATGAACAAAACGATTGCAGTAGTAGTAGTAGTTTATCTTTCATAACAACGTTTTAGCAGATCACCAAATCTTACAATAAATATACTATTATCAGCTTACCGGAATATAATCATTCAAACATTTTAAGTCTCTCACATTCACACAATCGCACCATTATAGAACAATCTTCTTGTATTTCAGTCTGTCATAAGATGTGAAAGCTATTATGAAATCTATCCATTAAACTAATACTTTAAAAAAATGCAAGCTGTTAAGTAACTGATACTCCTCAAAAAACGATGCTCGATCAAATGCTGTATTACATTTAAACAAAATAGTATTACAAATCACTATAATAAAATTTAAAAATTTATTTATATATACGTCTCCATATTTGATTGGGTTACCATCCCGTAATAAGCAAATTTTACAGTATCATTAATAATGGCAATGTTAATCTATCTCATCACATCAAATAACTTATTGTCTGTACAAAAATAAGCTTTAGATAAAAAAAAGATACTAATTTCCATTCCTCAGCAAAATTCCTGCTGCCATAACTAATAATTAAACCTATCATTATATAAACTTACCAATCAACAAATTTAAAGCCTATGGTGAATAGATCTTCAGGTGGAACATTATAATCTATGCTCGATTCTTTTCACGACCCCGCAAAAATTAAACGGCCCCTCACTAATTTAACATTCATCCATTACATACTTCAGCATCTCCATCATCTAACACAAAAATCCAATCGATACTTTTAACTGACACCATCTTCTACCTACTACCAACTATCAATAGGTCAGCTCCATGCATTTTGGAATCCATCCACTAGAAATACTAATAATATGCCTAATCAATAGCATCACCACACGTCCGATTCTCTATTCATGGCCTACATCCTATAAACAGCGCCTCTTCCGCATTCTTGCGCCATAAGTAGATCCTGTCTCCATTATGATTCTCTCATGCTTCAGATAAAATTAATTTTCCAGTCCCCAACCGATTCCTAACACAGCGGTCAATCCACATGTGTACGCTGGATCAATCCCCTCTCATCGAGCTACCCTTTATCGCTTAATATCATTGACCAAATCTCTCACCCTATAATAATCTATATTTGTTCCATCCATTATCGTATCCCCTACAGTAACATATGACTCCTAGCAGAACATCCAGAATTGTTGCCGTCACAGCACAGCATACCGAACATTGAAATTGTCTTAATCCGAAAATCGCGACCGCTGGATAGGCCCCCAATCGCCAGTTCTTACCGATATAAGGTTTTCAGAAGATGCCTACGCCCGTACGAAAGTCATTATTACCTTCTTGCTCGCAAACCATGTCACGTGAATCCTTGGGAAATGAAAAGTCGAAAAAAGCCTGTTTCCAATGTGATATAAAAATTATTCAAATAATAATAATAAAAACAATATCAATTTTAATCATTTATCACCAATTTAGAAAGGAATGGACTCAGGCATACTTCCTAATTTTTTCAACTAATCGGTTTGCAATTCTTATCAACTTCAAACCGAGTCTTGTATATCATATGCAAAGCCAATGTCAAACTATTAATTCTGCCTAATTAAGGAGCAAAGCAAAAAATTTCAATCCATTTTGAAAAACTCATAACTACAGTAAATTTATATATTTTTTATATTTTCAAATTTGTAATAAAAAGATATTTAAATGTTTTAGTGATATAAAATCTGTATTAAACTCTTCTATTCAAACGATGGATAAAAATAAATATTTGAAGGTATAAGTAAGACACCTTTATGTCATAGTTGGTTTTGAAAACTAAATTGACAATTTTTTTTCTTTATAATTCATTTTAATTGTCCTTTAATAAATCAAAGATAAGAACAATATTATAATACAAAAAAAAAACATTTACGATAAACAAAATTACAGAAATACCTAAGGTGCTTTGTACACATATACTCATTTAATTTCTTCTTATACAAATCAGGGCTGAAGAGTAGAACAAAAAAGATCTA
>JABUQX010035756.1:0-16078 GCA_015478945.1 Trachelipus rathkii | reverse complement strand
GGATGCACTTGGAGATATGTATGGTGGGTATGGATTCAGATGGGTGATTCATATGTGTTTAACGCAAAATGTGCCATATGTTTGAACATTAAACATTGTCAATTCTATGAACATTCTCTTTAATAATTCACTGGCTAGCAAAAAAAAAAACTTTTTTCGAGCCCTCACCACCTCCTGCTTATTTTTCGTGTAAAACTGACCTCCTGATCTTGAATAATGACCCGTTGTTCCCCTCAGCCCGCCATTTTGGGGCAGGGCCCCCAACTTATTTTTACACTTTTGATAATATTAGAAGAGATGAAAGGATTTTTTTAGCCTTCTGCATTTCCTTGACTGAAAGGGCCAAGAGAGAGTGAGAAAATTATCAAAAATAATGACCATTTGTTAGCAAAGGAGGTAGATAAATTGAGGGGAATCATTGCTCTTGTTAAATTGAAAACAAATCATTAAAAATGATCGGTACTTTTTTTATTTCACAACTTTTCACTAATTTTTTTCAACATATCTCTGCTATCACAGCCCCTCACTAATTTTATAAGCCAAAATAATAAAAATATATTAGCATTGCTAAGAGATTCACTGTACCACACTGGCGCTCTTAATACTTCGCCGCATAGGTTTAGTAACAGAATTTTTAAATGATTCGAAATATTTAAGCTTGATTCTTATGTACAAAATGACCTGAATCCGAAAAACAGAACCGTTTTCCCCATAATCACCCACCGTTTATCGGGAGAGCCCAGCCTACTTTTTATCACTTCTTAGATAATTTTACATATGGTGAGGGCCTCCCAAAACAGTGGCGGTGATGGGGAGAACGAGGTCTTTCAGATTTCAGGAGGCATTTTACATACAATCAGCAGGAATGGTTATAGGTCTAGACAAAATTCCTTTGCAAACCTATGCAAGCGAAGTATTGAGAGCTCCAACGTGGTACAGTGAATCTTCGGGACTGTTGCTATATATTTTATTATTGTGCTTTTAATTCTTTATTATGTGGGCAGATGAGCAATAAAAACTTGAATGTAGAAATTAGTTTGAAAATGCGCGAAAAATATTTAAACATTTATCATTATTTAATGCTTTTTTTTTTTTTCATTTTAAGGGGACAAATCCCCCCCCCCACATCTACCTCCTTGCTACAAATGTTCATGTTTTAGATCTTTTCACCTCCTCTAGCCCATCAGAAGAAATTATAAAGGCTAAAGGTAATTCCTTTCATCCACATCACATATTATCAGAAAAAGTGATTAAAAAATAGGGGGGGGCTGCCCGAAAATGAATGGGTAGGATTGTGGGCAAACGCAGGGGTTCATATTCGGCATTCAAGGAAAGATGTCATTTTAACATAGAATCAGCGAGGAATATGGTAGTTCAGGGCGATTTTCTGCGCACCAGGTGTAATCGATCCGTCAGAGTTCTGTTCTTTAAATTCTCCTTAACACTCCTTGCGATATTCTCGACTTCTTTTTTCCCTCTTATGTGATCCTGTCAATTTTTTTTCTTGAATGCCATGGACAGTGTTAGGAAATTGCCATGGTATTGGCTTGCTTATAATCAATAAACCAGACTTTTCACCTTAAACAATGCCATTCCTTTCTTCTTTAACTGGAATAAGAGCTTAAACTACATTTTTGATGTGTTAATTGGTCTGTTCAACTTCGATTGCTTCCCCTTTCATGGATCTCTTATCTCGCTTGTATCATTTACTCATTGTTTTGCATCCCAATTAGCATCATCAAATCCTTTGTTTTTGTTTTCAGTATCCCTTACGAAAATGAAGCAAACTTCGCTTTAGAGGAACATTAAAAATGAGAATAGATGTAAAGGACGGCCTATTAACAGTCAGAGTCGAGAGAAACCTGAGAAGGGAATCCAATGTTAGCCAGTGAACAACTGTTAACAATTGTCACTCACACAAATACGCAAAATCTTGATGACGAATGAGAAAATCTGTGCTCAACATTTTAAAGAAATATATTTATTTTCATATTTGTTATTATTTTTTACGTTTATCTTCAAACATCTAATGACAGCAAATCCTTTTCTCAACCACTCTTAATTATTATTATTACTATTATTATTTTATTCATTATTATTATTATTTATTTATTATTATTATTATTATTAATTATTATTATTGACTTCTTACCATGTCTTGGGTTTAGACTTGAGATCTTAGCCACTTTTTGCAGATTTGACTCTGCCAAATTAAGTAACATGTGCCTGAAATCTTTTTGCAACTTTTTTTTTCCTAAATGCAATTTTCTTTTTGTTAAAATACGAAACTTGCAATACTTTTTATTATTTTACAATGCACAAGACATAAACAAAAGGTAATGACATTGCTGGCAACAATCCATGTTTTTACATACAACATTGCAGGGGTGTATATTATGACAAAGGAACATCAAATATAAATTAACTTTTTTAACCAATGAACACTAATGCAATTTTCTAAAAAGGTTTTAAATCACCATATTTCATGGTCGAAAAATTATCTAAAACAGTTTACATGCGTCAATATTATTCTCTCATTACCAAATATGACGACGAATAAATAATGTGTTTGAATTAACGTTCTCTGCTTGAAGAGTGTGGGGGTAAGGATTTTAATCTTGATTGGACTCAAAAAGGTGAAATGATTGCAAACAAAGTCTAACTAATTGAATTTTTCCTCTACAATGATTGCTCATATATACATAAACCAGCTTGGAAATAGAGGGATGCAGGCTTAACAACTGATAAAAGACCTCTATGCAGAGTTCAAAATACATGTCATCTTGTAGAAATAGTAAAACGTCCAGGTCAAACCCTAGGATTATACATAAGAGAAGGGAATGCTTCTGATCGCTCAGAAGGTGTTTTTATTTCGCGCATAGCACTTCGATTCGAAAGCTAAAAGATTATCTCTCTCATTCAGCTCTGTAATTAAATACACAAAATGCCATGTCAAAAAATAAGCTGATAACTCTTTTTGTGTTGTCGTTTATAAAATTTAGAGGAAATTGTTAAAAAATGTAATCTGGTTTTAAATATAATATATAAGAAACCTTTATATTGAAAATAAAGTATTTGAACTAATAATTACTATAAGCATAAGAATTCATTTTGACAAGATGAATTCCATTATTTAAAGCACACTAGGTGAATCCACATTTGTTATAAAACCCCTGTTAACACACACACAAAACATTACACAATAGTAAAACATGGAATCTCTCTTTAAAAAACTTTTGTTGAAACTATTATTTAATAATGAGTGTTATAGTACGTTCCTATCTTTTGGAAAAAGGTTTTTTTTTTTTTTAAAACTAAATCAACAGATAAACCGCCTCCAGTAGTTGAATTTATAAGTGTTAATTAAGGTGCAAAAGCAATTAAGGAGGCACCTCAGATAAGACTCAACTATTCAGAGAAGTTTATTCGAATCCTTTCCCATACAAGATTAAGATTCATTTGAAGGAAGGAAAAAATCATGGATTGATATTTTATTTTTAAAAATTCTCATTTTAAATCGTTAGTTTATTTTTTTACAATTTTGCCCTCGCAGAAATATTTATCCCAAACATTTTGCTTTTATTGTTCAATGTGACGCCATAGCTTCAGCAGTCTGTTTGAAGACCAGTTTTCTACAAGGAAGAGCATCCTTATCAGTCATTCTAATTCCCGTATTTTGCTAATGATCCAGAATTGGATTGATTTTGAGAGGAAGTCCAAAATAAATCTATTCTTGACCAAGCAGTAGATTTATAAAGAGGCAAATTGGATGCATTTAGCATGGGAATATCTTCAGTTTTTTTTTAAAAATATTTTAACATATTTTTCATGAGTTTTTAGGCTTTTTTATATTAACTATTATGATTCATTGGAAATTACAGCTATTGAGATCACCATATAATATTTAAAAAAGTAGCATGTTGTAGATTTGATATTATCGAATCTCTCTTATATTTGTGACGCTGCACATGAAATCAAAGTCCAAGACTTGGTTACTAGTACTCAGACTCAAGTCATCTTTTCTTTTTCTCTCCTCCCTCTTATTTGGGTAAGATGTCTTGCCATACTTTCTACAAAGCTTGAACTGTTAAATTCAGCCAAGTTTATGGCCAAGTATGAAATGTAAAACTAATTTGACTGGATTGCAACAGTCCTATTCTATATACATCCAAGCGTATATATATTACATGGACCCTTCGGAACCATACCAATCTAACATTTTCTAAAAGACAATAAAGAATTAGCACCGTTCTCACAGCAAAAAGGCTGCACCCGGCAAGCAATATTTGTAAAATGACCCCACCCCCAGTCAACAACACCCCCAAATAACAAAACACATTGCCGCCCCCACCCCATACACACCCCAAACACAAGCCAACCCTAACATACCCCAAACCACCACCCAACACCACTCAACCACATTGTAATATTTTTCTGATGATAAAAATATGTTTCATAGAATAACGTCTTGTTGAGAATTATGGGAGGCATTTGCATTGGAGTTTCCTTGAAAAGGTCGAATCGCAATCACTCAAATACCCAAGGACATTTAACAGATAGTCATTTGAGGCCGACTTTCAATCTTTTTCATCATAATTCATGTTCAATAAACATACACATAGACGACATCTTACGTGATCCTCAAATGAGTGCTAAAACAGATGATCCAAAGCACTCTTATCATTCTGTATTCAAAGTCTCTTCCGTAATACTGCAATTGATCTTACTTAATTAATATATTAAATTTATTGTTGAATACTTTAAAGTGCACTCTTTGCACATTAACGGAAAAATGGAATTCTTCTGCTGTCAAACTCTGCTTACGTCATGCAAATCGTTACTCTACACTTGTCTTGGAATAATCGCAACAGGAAATAGTCATATCTCCCACTCCAACTCAGTAATTTAATACACAATTTCATAAGTTGCACCCCTCAATCGATGTTGACAAACCTTATTTATTGATTATTATTATTGTCATTTGATAAAGATAGATAAATTGTAAAACTAGTAACCTTGGTGATGATTTCGATTAAGTGTACAAAAAAAACTATGATATTAACATAGTTATGTCATAAATACAGTACCTTAAGATAACTCATTTTCCATTTAAAGATTAATATTAATTATAGTTCAAACACAAACTCATTCATTAAATCATCTTTTCATAACAGTTATATGTATTCGTGTGATTACAGTTAAGAGCTTTGAAACGATGGATTTTCTCTTAAAACATTCTTACAGTCATGCAATTATATAATAGTGAGCAGGAACTATTTGGAGACAAGCTGGTATGTAGTCTTAAGTAGACGTTCAAGCCCTATCTAAAAACAGATTATTGAACATAAGATAAATAAAGAATTAATATTTAGGTAATAATAATCTCGGTTAGAATGATCACATATTTTGACAAATACTTGCACCCGTGAGTTATGTTAATACCAATAATATTTTTTTATTGCTGTTACATTGACATTGGTCAAGGCTTTTGCTATCTAGAACTAGAAGTCCAACAGTCAGGTAATTCCCTGTTCAAGTGATTTGCAGTGATCCAATGATTGATGTATTATCTTTAGAGAAAGGCCAAAATAAAATATATTCGATTGACACTTAAAGAGTTTTAAAGATGAGAGAGAGAATATTTATAGTACTCTATGACAATAATTTGTTGAAATTATTTTAAGGAATTTTGGTTAGGATTTGTTAGGGCTAAGAGAGAACAATATACCAACTATGCTTATTACTCGAAAAATATTATTACAAGATTACTGAGAGTATTGCTGTTGTAATTCAATCTTTTGCAACGTTCTATTCTACATGAGGATGGCAATCATCTGTTATAGGACAACTTGCTGGATGACAAGACCATACAATTGTCATTTTGTTAATTAACCTGAAAAAATTCAAACTACAGGATCTGATCTTTTCCACTAGGGAATTTAACCTTTCTGAACTGTTTAAGCAAAGTACATCACTGAAAGCGTGAGATTCAGAAAAGCAGAGAAAAATCGACACTGCATCGAATTAATAAATATTACAAATCTGTGGGAGCGTCATTTATCACATTAGGAGAATGGACTATACGAATCCACATCATCCACTTCCAACCAATCTTTGACGTAGTTATCAATCTAGCCTTAATCTCGATATTTTTCTGAATAGGAAATTAGGTTTCGAAACGTTAACTTTTATCAGTTCATACAATATTACACTCTGACAATTTTTTTTTTTTTACTTTATCAATATTTTACATATACCCGTATATTTCACTACCTAAATTCACATTTCCCTTTGATTACAAAAAAAAAAAAAAAAAAAAAAAAAAATCATCATACCATCAAGAAGCGAAGAAGTGCGTAGCATGCACTGGAAACGAGAAAGTAGTAGAAAAACATGACGCAAATCGAAAACAAAGCCCTGCCTTACCGCCCCCTTTTACACCATTTAGTGAGAACTCGTCACAGTCAGAAATCCACCCTAGAGTTTCACAGTGACCGCGACGGACACTCACTGGGGCAGTCTCGTAAAATGTAAGGATCACTTTCTTTTTCTGTTTCGGTGTTTCCTACGCATACCCCCTCACAAAACCCGCCAATTCATACTCCTATTATGCACTTCTTCTCGCCTCTGCAAATTCACATTATCCTCTCCTCAGCATTTCCTTACTGATCAACATCCACTTTCTCTACGGAATCATCCCTGCTGGTTGATTCCCGCAACACAATTATACATTCGCTTAAAGAACCGATTATCCTCCATTCCTTTATCACGCACATGACCCAAACATTTCAACATACTTTATTATTTTCTTCATTTACCTTCTTCAACCACATATACTGTCTAAGTACGTTCAATTCCTTCATTTATCAAGTCTATCACACCATCAACACGCCCCTAAGACTTGTTCCATTTGAATACATTGTTATTCTAGATACTTATACCCTCTTAATTCCAGACATAGTCTCATTACTATACATTAACAAGGGTAATAAGAACATACCCTAATGTAAGACCCGTAGCCGCAGCTCATTGACATATCCCTTTTATTCACAGATTATAATTTGAACCATTACCTTCTGCATTCACAACTTTCCTACTTACCTCTGCAGTCATGCCGCTTCCTTATTCATCCAAATATAATCAAAATATTTAAACTTCAAAGACACTTTCCAGCTGTCTCACATACTAACATACTTCAAACAGGGACAGTCCATTCACTCACAAGCCTTACTCTTATTATCTACGTTTTACTTTCATTTTCAAACCCTCCTTTTACACACCCTGTAAATCTCTCTTACCAATCTCTCAAACTCTGTTCAGTTTAGCCACACCAAAACCTATTCATCCGCATATAATAGGTAGTCACCCTCCACTCTTTTCCATTCTCCATCATTCTAACACCATCTCCTGCCACCCCACCTCTAATTCTTTCATAACCTCATATTGTTTGGCAACTGATTAGACGAGATCTTGCCGCAGCAGCTACAAAAGTAAACATTTCTGTGGTAGTGCGTGTCCGTTTTTATTACCTGTAAAAAAAATATTTCTTCCGGTTAGCTTGCTCACATTCTTGGGACCACCAAGAAGTTGCCGAACGCCTACCTGATGAAGACCGACGGTTGCAAGTTTCTGCTGCTGTGATGATAACTTGCTAGAAAAAGTTAAAGGCGGCGTCACTGGTCGGAAACCGCTCATTGACGGGAGAAAGTGGGATAGCTGTGGCCTGGTTTATAAGGGGCCCACTTCGCCCGACCATAAGCCAGCTGGTATGGTTCTAACATTGGGCTCGGTGTGAGTTCATGTAAAGCTATCAGGTAATAGTCGTTACCGTACAAATAATCGAAACGGCACCATGTGAAGCGATCTATAAGAAAATGGGAGCGAAAGGAGATATTTATACAGGTAGAGGAGTGCGAATCTAAACATTGATAATTAAGGAGCCCAGTATTAAGTCATCCCAGGGAAAAGGGATCTATTAGATCGACAAGCCTTGGGCGAGGTGACGCAGTCACCCCATAAGGATTGACGAAGGTTGAAATCTCCTAATAGAACAACCGGAGGGGGAGTTGCTTGAAAAGGTCGACTAAGGCGGCCTTAGTGAACTCGCTACTGGGAGCCAAGTAGATCGAATAGACAGTGAAATCGGTGTACAGATGGACTAGTGCTGCCACTGCTTGAAGTCTAGTTCGAAGAATAAGTGGCTGACTTATGAGTAAGAATTCCGGAGCCTCCCCTATCATCGTCATCTCGTTCTATAGATGTTAGCGACGACGTGTAATCCGATGTTTGGAAGAGGTCGCGATGTCAAAGTTGAAGTTCCCTCAAACATATACACTTTGGTGTACATAAATTTATTAGATAGCGAGTTCTTCAAAATACTGATTGTTGCCACGCCAATTCTGTTGAAGGAAGGTGGCCATATTGTGTTATGTGTACTATAAAGATGGTCTTCTTGAGACTGTTGCCTCTATGTGGTAAGCGGCAATGTCAGAGGAAGAATCGATTAAGATGGAAAGATTGAGGCTTGGGACCTGACGGGAAGGAAAGTCGCATAACAATGAATTGGGTTGTATGATCTGTTTCGGGGAATTTCTGTGGTTGAGCTCGATCAAGTCCATATTATTTTGTGGACGCAGTTGGTCGCTGGAAGAGCAACCAGAATGCTCATAATAAGAAGTGGGAACGATGTCAGTATCCACCGAGCAAGCAGATTCAGAAATGGGTGGAAAGTATGGGGCTGATTCTATGAAGACAGTGTGGGAAGGTGTCACCGGTAAAGGGTCATCTTTCTGTGATGGTGTTGGAGTTGTGAGGTTTGGATCCATCATTAGATTAACAGCAAAAGAAGTCTCTGGTGGGGGAGTTGAAGGAACACTCATTGATTCCCAGAGATTCTGTGAAACACAAAAGTCAATGGCTGGAGGCTTTGTCAATGAGCCATCAGGTGGGTGACTTTGGAAAGCTGGAAAATCTGAGTTAGGATGGAGACCTCTGGTCCCTTTCATAACGTTGGTTGCAGCAGGACGTTTGGAGCGTTTGCGATGTTTATATTGAACAGTTTTCCATTCACCTCATTAAAATTCATTTGGGAACTGCAATCCATGTGATCCGGTAGGGTAATAGAATCCTTTAGGGAGTTCTGTGATAGGAAACTCGAAGGAAGAGTTGGGGGAAGATTAAGAAGAGCTGGAATAATCCAGCAAGCTATCAGAGGGTTGGTTGGTGGGTTGTTCAACACATGTGGTTGATTAAGCACAGTCTATTGATGTCGATGCTTTTGTCTCGGGAATAGATCTGCAGCGAGGTCCCTTTCTGAGTTGCATATTTTACAACAGGGGTTGATGTGTCCTGCGTTAATAACTCAAATGCGTTATATTTTTAATGAATAAACTTGGTTGTGGGTGCTTAATCTTTTATTTCATTCAGGGACTTTCGTTTCAGGAGTAGGAGCAATGGTGGGGGAGAGATTAGAAAACTTATACACAGGCCTCTTACGTGGGTCTGGCGAATTCATCGGGAGGGCAATGGACAGAGTTTCTCGGCAGGAAACGGTCTTCGAGCTTTGTGGTTGGTGAGCGCACTTAGTTTTGTTGCTGGTTGGTCGAAAACCAGTACTCGCGGTATGGTTGTTAAACGTCATCTTGGGCGGGAGATAGAATCGCAGACTGCTTTCGGACTATTTGAGTAGTCGGTGATGTAGTGCAGGGCAGGTTGCAGCAACTACCATGAGTTCTCCGCTGCAAGTTGGTGGATGAAATCTTCGGGAATAGTCTTATGTGCTCGGTGGTTAACACACGCGGAGCGGGGGAGTTGCTGCAATTGTAGCATAGGTTTACCTTTGTCGTGCACGATATTTGTCTTTGAGCTGGTGTGTGGCATTTCTTCTGCTCAATTTTTGCATGGTACCTAACTCCAATATTTGCGGTTCAAACAGGTAGGACGAGCATTTTAAGTAAGAAGTACTATGGGGTCCCACACAATTTTTGCTGTATGTAGTGTTTTCGCAGGGAATGTGAAACTCTTCACAGATAACGGAGATTTCACGCGGTTTTCTACAGTATTTTCGGGGATGACCAAACCGCTGGCACTTGAACCAACGTCTAAGTCGAGGTATAAACGGAAGAAACACTGTAGCTTGCAAACTCTATTTTCACCTTTGTAGATTGGAAAAGAGGTGTTAAAGGTCAGCGCAAGTGAGGATTTCGGGTGTCGGGCGAGTCCCGACGTGGGAACAGGAAAATCTCTTCTGTTGGAGATTGCTTAGAATGAAAACAATGTCTTTATTTTTCTGCACAAGGTCATAAATATGTCATGTATATGTTTCTTGTTTGGTCAGGAGTGGCAATAAGAAGGATATTTCTCCAAGAGACGTTAAGAATGACACGATGGAACTTTGATTCCGAGAATAATAGCTTGAACGAGAAGGGATCCGTTTCTCATTAACGTGACGTGGAGGGTCTTCAACTCCTTAAAGCTTTTTCAAGGCCAGCGCTAAGAATGATAGTTCTAAAGGTCGGTAAGAGGTTTTGACGTGGTTGATCGCAACTAAGTAATATATCGGAAAACGGTGTGTTCGCTTGGAAATTTCCACGGGGGAGGAGCAGCGATTGCTGGGGTAGACAAGTGTAATGACTAGGGACGTGCGGCACCTTTTCGGGGTTGCCTCCAGCCGTTCTGGCACCCTGGAATGTCAGAGGGGCGTTGCCAGCGAGCGGATCGCAGAGTTCCTTCCAGGTGAAAGTGGAGGAATCGTGACACCATTGTGAAAGTATTGTTCCAGAAAGAAATCGTTTGACTTAATCGTTTCCAATGTTTCGATTACCGAAAGAATCCAACAGGCCGCCAAATGATTATTCGTTTCCATAGTTATATTAAGTTTGAGGGTACCTTCCTTATGGGTGTCGAGTTCATGAGGTTTGTACTCGTAGGGTAGCGCTTCTCTTATTATAGGTGTTCCAAAGTGGTTAGGGAAATCTTCAATGGCATTTTCGCCAACCAAGTTTAGAGAGTGTGCTGCGCATGGAATAAATATTGCTAATTTGTTAATGTCGGCGATTTTTGCCTGCAATCCGCCATAGACACCGGACATGTTTTATGCATTATCATATGATTGGCCCATGCAATGCATTATATTCAAATCCTTAACATCCAAAAAGTTGACATCATCATCTTTCAAATGCTTCTATGTGTGCTCTTCGATTGGAAAGAAACTCAAAAATCGTTCAACAGGTTCTTCATTCTTTACGTATCGGACACAAAACACAAGTTGATCCATGTGACTAACATCTGGAGAGTTGAATAAATGCTTGGTGAAAAATATTAGGCCTTATGAATTTCATCAATTACTTAATTTTCAAATTTTTTGCGATGAGGAAATAAATTCGTTGAAAATATTCTCTGACAAATATGATGCGCGACCTTTCCCTTTATTTCCATATTGCGCAAGAATGAATTTTTATTCGGCAATTCCAAAATACCCAAATAATTCTCATTCTGTTAGAGCCAATCTTTTGGTTGGATCCACGAAATGACAATCCTCCGATCCAAGAAATTTTTATTACGGGAATAATTCGTTTTGGAATTTCGGGCCAATAGTCCATTTCAATTTCAACGCTACTTTTTAAACCCTCGTCTATGCTTTCCAGTTGATTTGCTCGCCGCCGGTATGCCAAATAGTTTTCCCGTGTTTCTTCGAATGTTCATGACCTTTGATCGATCGACTACTATTTTTCCAATCGTTAAAACCAACTGCTGATGAAACAGCAGTATCATTGGAACTATGGTCACCAAACAGTCGGCATACGAAACAAAAAATTAATTCAGCTGACGGTAAAAAAAAACAGTCCAATCACGTTCGACTTTTGCGCAGTCTGGCAATTCACATTGCAAGTGAAATGTTTGAAAAACATCGACCTGCTGGCGAAGTTCGAAATTGTATTATATCGAAATTTTGGCAACATTTTGGGCCTAATATAGCCCAGTAGCGTTGTAGTACCGGTAAATCGGTATGAATATCCAAAGTACAACATCAGTAGGGGAATTTGAAATTGTTGGCAGAGAAAATTGCCTCACTTTCATGTGCAAACCTTGAAGCTGATACATTTGAAAATAGCTCATTGAAATTATAGTCATCAATACTCAAATTTATGGACTTGCCACAAGTTTCATCAATGGCTTCTTTCAATTTTTCACTTCTGTTTTGCTTTTCAATGTCGATTCATAGTGTATTAATATATTTACTTGTGGTCGATTTCAGTAGTAACAATGTTTGACTCAACTGTGCTCAGGCTCGGTCCAGCATAACTAAACATTTGAATTATTTTTGTAGTTTTTTTTAATTGTTCATCTAATTTTTTTTTCTACTGGCAGTTTGCGATTTTGGGCACCACTTATATTTAATTTCAACCATTTATTTTGATTTTAAGACCTAGAAGGAGAAAGCAATAATGCTGAATAAGTATGGTTTCAAGAGTAGGAAAATGTGAGATGGCCAAGCCTAGAAAAATGGTTCTTAATATGTTCAGTTTCCTTGGTTGCAGATGAAGTTTTGTGAAGGTTTAAGATTCATGTCAAGTGTTACTCTGAGGATTTGGGAGTTTTGTAAAGGGTTATAGCAATGTTGTTTAGGTTGACTTGGGGGGGTGTGGCGCCAAGTTGAAGATTTGTTTGGTGAGGCGGACATTCTGTTTTCTGTTAGCCAAGTATGAAGTTGGTTGATGTATTGTATTGTGTCAGGTTTTGTGGCCGTGTTTAGGTTCTGGTGGTGTAGTGGCTGTGGTGAGTCATCTGCATATTGTATGATTGATGTGATCTGTTTGTGCGGTGTGGCGTTTAGATCGGTCGTAAATAGGTTGAAAAGTGTGGGGGATAGTATTGCGTCTTGGGGTACTCCTTTGTTGATTTTACTGTTTCTGGATTTGTATTGTCTTTTTGTATTTGTGCTGTTCGTCTTGATAGGAAAAGTTGAGATCCATTTCTTTAGATTAGTGGGGATGTTAGATTTTGTCATTTTGTGGATCAAGTTATGTTTTGGGTACTGTATCGAATGCTTTGTGGAGTCGATGACTATGATTATTGGTTTATGAGTTGGTTTAGTTTTGGCCGTTGATTGTGAGTTGTATGATGTTTATGAGTATGGGTTGTAGTTGAGTTGTTTTGTTTGAAACCGTGTTGATTTATGTTGAATGATGTGTGGAGTTATTGTTTAGTATGTTTTTTTTCTAGTTGTTTGTATAGTGTTAATAGTAGAGAGATGGGGCGATATGATAAAGTCAGAGGGGTTCTTTTCCCATGTTTTAGGTTGGATTATTAATGATAGCTGCCTTTGTTCCCAGCTTATGGGGAATGAAGTTTAGGCAGATGGAGCTGTTGTTGTATATTTGTGCCAATTGAGTTAAAGCTTTATTCCATAGGTGTTTGAGATGTTGTCTGGGTCAGCTGTGCATGCGAGTTTTTAAGTGTATTTGTTATGTTTTCTAGGTCAGTTGTGGTAATTTCTATTGTTGGGTCGTGGTTTAGTTTTATTTTCTTGAGACCTTTCCATTTGATTTTCCTGTTTTGAGAGAGTGTGCGGTTTTTTGACTCTGCTTTGCGAAGTAATTGCGAGAAAGTTTGCGTGTTGTTTGTTGGTTGTGTGGTTTGTGGATTTGTGTGTTTGGGTTTTTGATGGATTAGTGGGTGGTGTCTTCTTGGTTGGTTTTGAACCTTTTGAAGTCTATTTATTGTTTTCCCACATTCTGGTGTTATTCGTGTGTTAATGTTCTTGGTGAGAAAGATTTGGAAGTTGTTTGCGAATGAGTGTGGTAGTTAAGTTTATGATTTGGGTGTTTAGGGCGTTAATCTGTGTTGTCATTTGGAGTGATGTTGGTATTATTTTTCTGAGCGAGTTGCGTTGTTTAATTAGTTGTTCTATTTCAGGTGTTAGGGTTGGGTTGTATTTTTTAATGTATTTATTCTCTTGGAATGTTGATGTGTTAAGTGATATTCTAGGGATGTATGTGTTTTCTATATGGTTGGTGAATAGTGTACAGTCTGCTTTTTTGTAGTTTGGGTATGTTTTTCTGATGTGGGTAGTTTGGTTTGTTGACCTCTCTCTCTCTATATATATATATATATATATATATATATATATATATATATATATATATATATATATATATATATATATATATATATATATTATAATATATATATATATATATATATATTATATATATATATATATATATATATAATATATATTATATATATATAATAATAATATATATATAAGGGAGATATTGTTCGTGTTTTTATATATGTATAATGGGAGGATTAAACATAGCAGAAACCATTCTCAGTAATGGATAATACACCATGTAGTTTGTAACCCTACTATGTGGTGTTTAGTTTTAAGTATTATGGCTTCATTTATAGAAAAACCTCTGTAGATTTTATATATGTTATAATGCTTTCTCTTTTTGTTCTAGTTATTTTTATATATTGTAATATTTATTGATGAATCTTAAGCCACAGAAAGCATTAGAATAGGCAAATATTTATTGTGGCTAACTTTCTGTTGTGATTGTATAAAAAAAAACTCTTCTTGAAGACCTTATATGAGTATTATAAATTCATCTTAAGGTCAGTGATACATGTAAAGATAAATAACCATAACTCTTATATAATATTATATAAATTAATATGTAATAATATAGATTAGTAAATAATGATAGTAAATTTACCTTAAAACTTTTACAGTTTATTAATTCATAAAGAATTACTCAAGAAAACCTTGGGTAAAGGATTAAAACAAGCCCTTTTTAGGAAAATAGGGTGAGTCGAAAATAATGATGATTAATTAAAAAAAAAATATAGAATAATAAGATAATCATTTAAACATAAATATATAATAAAGAATAGTACAAAAGCCCCTTTTTTAAAAAAAAACAATGTTACTTACTTTTAACAGGCTTCGTATCTAGGCTGGATTTGCACCAAGCTTATTACAATATTCCTGTAACTGAAGAGACTGTTGATCGGATAAGAAAGAAAAAACTATTTGTTCATGTCTTATTTTATAGTCATTATATTGTTAATCTAGCCTCCGATTTCCTAATACTTACTTTAACTTCCTACATGAACAATATTTGGAAACTACTTTCGTTTCCACTCTCGAATCTGAAATTAGAATCCTATGAAGCTTTCTTGAGCTATTGTAAATAATAATAATGAAATAGATTTTAAGAATAAAAAATCAATATTTGGGTGTATATATCACTTTCTTATTTATTCTTTGTTCTGTTGAATTAGATACTGGATTGTTTGTGCTGGCAGTCCATACTTATTCATTGGTACTTATACTTATTTAAACTACTTAAAATATTTTATGCAGAATGGATTAATTGCAGGTATGGTAAACCTTCTTCGTTCCACCATATCAATAATTAATATTATTTAACAAATGTAATTAAAAATATAGAACTCTGTTTCTTGGTGTGTCAACAATCCAACTGATGTTTAACTTTTGGTTAATTATATCATTCTATTCTGTGATCTATGAAAATTATAATTAGATTTAATCTTCAACCTTAATATTCAGTCAAAACCTGTGCAGTAACACCTATTGAGTTATATTAAATAGTAAAATAAAATATACTTACAAACTAATCAAAACACCACAATCAGGCAGATTATATATGAAAATTCTGTTAAGTTAATGAATCAACAATCCTTAACTTTCAGAGTAAGTCATACAAAGTCAGCAGGCACTACGGTAAGTCCTAAAAATACAAAATTTCCTCCGTTACGGAAGATAGACCTAACCTGCTCCGATATATACCTCATGATGATGTCAGGTAGGTTAGTTGTGGACTGACTAGATATTCCCAACCATTAAATCTAATTGAACATCACCAAACCTAACATCTGTGTAATCCCTATAAATTTGACTTTACGTACATTCATTCATCGAAGCCTTTTCATTCTTCAAGAAACGATAAAGCGAGAGAAAAGTACACTACCACCGTCGGGATACACTTGTGAATACCAAGAACGTACTTTCACTCTCGCAAACACATAAATAAATACGTGGCGCTAA